>JASDQU010013297.1:62303-78750 GCA_032191745.1 Picea mariana
CTGCTAGGAAACTGTGTTCTTCACTCCAAGATGATCCTGCAAAGTTTGAAACTTCTACTCACTAAAATTCTTTGTGAATATGTAGAAATATTTATGGATCTGATGAAGTCCTTTGGCAACCTGTATAGCCTTGTACCCCTTGATCCCATGGACCCATCTGCAACTTAAAATATTCCTTTCTGGTGGAAGTGGAACTAGATTCCAAGTTTGATTCTTTAGGAGTGAGTCATACTCTTGCATGATTGCTTTCCATAATGGATTTCCCACAACCTCATTGTAGATTTGCAGATAAGAAGATTGAACCATATAGAAATGCATGGGCATCACAGGTTCAGAAGATGAAGGTACATGAGAAGGCTCCTCATGCTGAGATCGAGTCCTCCTCGAATCCAATGGATTCATTGCAAGGATACTTGCTGCTTGAAGTGTGAACCATGGATTCTTCGACATTTTCTAAAGCTTCAACACTGGCTTCTTATCTGGATGTGTTACCTACTTATTTCCATGTACAAAATCTGAGTGTATGGAATCATCTCCGATGTCTGAAACTGATGGAAGAACAAGAGTATATGCATGTTGCACTGGAGGTGCATGCAAAGTACTCTCCTTATGTGTAAGTAGAAAAGAGGAGTCATCATCAGAAAACTTAGTGAATTTATACAACCTTGACTCATGATCCACTTCACCAATTGCAATGATGGAATTGTCATGCATGTTAATTACTGAAACTGAATCTGATGTAAATTCAACCTTTTTACCTTTCTGAGTGATTTGATAAACTGAGAGCAGATTCATAGAAAGATTTGGAACATGTAAAACATTCTCAAAGCTTCCATTATGGAGTTCCACTCTCTCCTCTCCTGCTACTACTACTGGAGTATCAACCCCCATTAGAATAGGGGGTCTTGAGCATGAACTCAAAGAAGTAAAAACTTCCCTTTTTGCTGACATATGATGTGATGCGTTAGAATCTATAATCCATAAATTAGATGAGGAATTAATTGCAACAAGAGCACGATGATTACCTTTCTTAGGAGCAATATCTTCTTCCTTCTGCTTCTTGACTCCCTCAGGAATGTAGTTTCCAAGGTTGTTCTGCTGAAGTGCCTGTGCCATAAGATCAATCTGTTTCTTCATGCATGTTGATTCTTAATGATTTGGTTTATTGCAGTAAGTACACCAATTTCCCTTCTTCTTCTTCTTGGAATCTAAAGAGTCTTTGGAACATGAAGAATCATTAAAGGGTTTTGAATATCCCTCCTTCTTGTTATGTTTCTCCTTCCCATTCTGTTTGGATGATCATTTTCCATCATGCATGGTGAGTGCATGTGCTTTGGGATCCTTGATTAGTCCCATCTGAAGGAGTTTTTATTGCTCATCTGTGAGACAATCAATAAATTGATCCATGGTAGGTATCTTCCAATTTGTTCCCATGAGATACCTTCCTGAATGGAAAGTGGAAACATAGACAACATATTCTAGTCCTAGCTTGACCAAGATTATTAGAATAAGTTGGTCCACCTGTTTAGACTTATCAATACCACAAGTTGCTAAGATCAATATCAAATATTTAAATTGAGTAAAGAAATCCTGTATACTATCAAAACTGTTAGGATCCAAAGTATTCAACTCTATCTCAAGCATATGACCTCTCATCTTATCCTGCTTTCCAAACAAACTTTCCAAGGTGGTCCAGATTTCGTTTGGAGTCTTGCATGTGACAACATGAAACCATAGATCAGTTGAAATCAATTCAAGAAGAAGTCTCGTGGCTTCATCCTTTCGGTTCACCCATCTCATCTTCTCAATTGCTGATGTAGGTTATGTTTCTGTCCCCATCATCGAGTTGTACAATCATTTCCTTCTGAGTTGGAATTCTGCCTTGGGATTCTAATCAAAATATTTGTATGGTCTGAGGATTAGCACCAAGTTTGACTGTACAATAGGTGTCCTATCCATCTCCCCCACTATTTCTGAGAACCCCTAAAAAGTTACTCTCAATCTGCAAGTGAAAAACTAAGAAATCACTCTAGAAAAGGCACTTTAAGTAAAAATTCATATCAATTTCAGAAGACGATCTTCCATCTTACTTTCTGAGCAAACGATGAGGAATCTCACCAAGCGGATGAAAACCCACTCGTTGAATGGGTCGATTCGCTTACCCCACGTTCCGTTTCCTTAAAAAGTTAATATTTTGGGAGAAATCATTGTAGAAAGGTACGACCATGGATTCGTATTAGTTTCAGGAGGCGATCTTGTGGCTTACTTTTTGAGCAAATGGTGAGAAATCTTGTAAACAGTTGAAAAAAAACACTGGAAGAATGTGTCGATTTACTGCTCTTGCGAGCCATTTCCTCAAAAAGTTAATATTTTGGGAGAAATCACTGCAGAAAGGTATGACAAAAGATTCATATTAGTTTGAAGAGGTGAGCTTCTGGCTTAATTTATGAGAAAACGGTGAGGAATATCACCTAACGGTTGAAAATCCACTTGCATTATGGGTCGATTTACTTCTCTCACGATCTGTTTCCTTAAAAAGTTAATATTTTGGGAGAAATCAGTGCATAAAGGTATGACCAAGGATTCATATTAGTTTGAGGAGGTGATATTTTGACTCACTTTCAGAGAAAACGATGAGGAATCTCACCAAATGGTTGAAAACCCACTTGCAGAATGGGTCGATTTACTTCTCAAGCAAGTGTTTTCCTCAAAAAGTTAAAATTTTGGGAGAAATCACTGCAAAAAGGTATGACCATAGATTCATATTAGTTTTAGGAGGTGATCTTCTGGCTTCTTTTTTGAGAAAACGATGAAGAATTTTGCCAAACGGTTGAAACCCACTTGCAAAATGGGTAGAATTACAATTATGTGAGCCGTTTACTCAAAAAGTTAGTATTTTGGGAGAAATCATTTCCGAAAGGTACGAGCATGGAGTTTGCTCACCAAAACTTTGATTTTCCTTATTGTTTGGCTTGTCTGTCTTGCTCCAAGCAACGTAGCTTTGATACCATGTCAATCTTTCATCGAAACCTACACAAGAGATCTAGCTAAAGCGAGTACAAACAAAGCTTATCAAAAAAGGAAGAGAGATTCAATATGGAAGAATGAAAAAATATATTCACACTAATCCAATGAGCTAATGATTGATACATAGATGATGATCAATATGATACAATGAATGAGTGGAATACACTCATATATAGGACATAACATTCCATAATACCAAAATGCATGCATTCATAATAACATAATAGTGATGATCTAATATGGAAAGTCTAAAATAGAACTAGTCAGTTAACTTCCACTGAACTAGTGTGCCAAAAATAGAAATTTCTCGAACAGTTGGGGCGAGTCCTTTGTTGGACATTGGGAAAAATTATATTATAGTTGTTGGAGGTGGCCTTGGCAGCTGCCTACCACCTTCCTTCAACTAATTGAAGCCTCAGGTGGCTCACTTCCATAAAGTTGGTTGTGGAGCCTAAGGGCTCTTAAAGGTGTCAAGCTTGGTGAAAGAAGGAAGACCATGGAGGATCCGTTTCTGAGACATGCAATGACAACATGCCATCTTCTCCTCCACAATGAAAATCAATTGGACAACTTGGTGTCCAAGTTGGGGCACTAACACATGAGTTCCATTTAGTATTTTTTGAGTTGTAGGAGGTGGTTTGACATTGCTGTGGAAGAAGTGAAGTTTTTTCTTGGGTAGCCATGACAATAACGATAAAGTATTGAACATTTGCTTGGGTGGAGGCAATCACTTTTGTTTTATGTGAAAGATGGAGATAGTGAAGGAGTTGACCAAGAAAATGTGGACAGTCGACTTGTATGGTGCATCCAAGAATGCAAACCAAATTGACTTGGAGGTTTCTCTTCCACCTTTGTATACAGGGATTTAGGATGAGGCAAAGCACTCCTTGGGAATCTTATGGATGATGACCAGATGACCCATAGTTCAGATGGATCATTGGTTGGAGGTGACTAAAGTATTAGTGTGGATGTACCTCTCTTAGGAAAGAGTTATGTAAATCTTTTGGCTAGTTCATTTGACTTAGGACACTTTGGACGAATTTTTGCAACACTTGAGGGTAGTGGTAGTGTTGACCATTTGCCATCCTTGTTTGTAGGTTGAGTCACACAAGGTGAATTGATGGTTGGAGGCAAGTTGGTGGAATTTTCCTTGGTCCATAGGATTTTCTTAGGCAAGCTGATTTGTGGCATGAAAAGATCTTTTTGGTGGCAAGGATAGTTGAAATAATGTTGCAGTGACACGTCTAAGTATGCAATACTTAGACAATTGGGATGGACAATGAAGGTGTTAGAGAAAAGGCTCAAGATGCTTGGAGTCATAATGGACACTATTGGCGCATGCCTATTTTGGAAAGAAAGTCTATTTTGGGCAGAGACCTATTTTGGGGAGAAAGATCTATTTTGGGAACATGCCCATTTTTGGAGAGAAAGATCTATTTTTGGAGCACGCACAACAGGTGGTAGGAAATAAGCATGTAGAAAAAGAAGGAAAAGCAACATGCATGAGGAAAAGCAATGTGGCATGCATGAAGACATGCCTAACTATGCTAGGGTTAGGGTTTTTGACAAAGATTGTAACGGCTATAAGCCTATAAAGTAGTATAAATAAGGACCTATGAGGTCTAGGTTGAGGTCGAACAGTTGATTATTGATAGTTGGTTGGTTGGGAGACATTGATTGTAATAAGTTTTGTGCAAGAGTGAGTTAAGCTATTCTTTAAGGTTTAGGTCTTAGGATGAGGATCCTGGTGTGACCTAGTCAATCTCCAAGAGGGTACTTACCCTCATTTTGATTATAATACTAAAGATGTAATGCGCGCAACACAAGATTTTGCAGTAGAATAAA
Organism: Picea mariana; assembly: GCA_032191745.1. NCBI lineage: Eukaryota > Viridiplantae > Streptophyta > Pinopsida > Pinales > Pinaceae > Picea > Picea mariana. Next base: position 67,176 of record JASDQU010013297.1, read on the forward strand.
TAAAAGAGCAGAGAAACTAGATCTTTGTGGGCGTAGCTCTAGGAGGGAGTGAACCACGGTAAACCTTGTGTTCTATGTGATTTTTAATGAATGATTTTACTATTTTGTTAATCATTAGCTCAAGAATGAATGGTTAAAACTAGTTATAACAACATGCATGCATAGGTTTAAAGATGAATGAATCATAGAAGTAGATGAGTGATTAATGATGATAATGTATAAGGAAAAGAAGCCAATGATAATCCCCACTCATTCCTAGATTGAAAACACCTAAGTATTGTAGTCCCCCATAAAAGATATCTCGGGTGAGACTGCGCTGTGCACCTTGTGTGCAGCATTGCCTTCTGGGTTACCGGGAGGGTCGATAGTTTTGAGGGTTTTGCTGGAAACTTGTTTGAGATCAGAACCTAGGTCAGCCCAAGTAACCAACAAATGGTTCCATTACTGGGATTTGAACCCAGGTCTCTCGGGTGAGAGCCGAGTATCATAACCAACTAGACTACAGTTCGTGGTGGACAAGGTCCAGGATAGGGGGAAAGAAGTGGTCCGCGTTGCAAAAGCATAGAGAGAAGAGATCATGGCCAAACTCATAGAAGTCCATGAAACTATACAACAATTACAAATTCATGCAATATTGCAGGCCATGATGCAACAACATGAAAAGACACAACGACCCCCTGCGCAAAAAGAAGAAATGAGATAGTTCAGATAGTGGTGCAAGGCAGAGATACATTCACAATCATACAACATATGGTCAGAATGGATCAAGAGACCACACAAAAACCCATGGGGGACGTTGCTTTGAGTTAGTCATGGCGCAAATACCCACAAAGGCACTATTCAGACTCCATGATAGTATAATGCAGAACGTACAATACAGATCTCGCGCGGATTCCACTAACTTGGAGGTTGGTAGGCGAGTCATAGATATGTCACAGATTACCTATGATCAATTGACCTCAGAGAATGAGGAGGAAAAAGAGCACGTTGACAAGCTAGAGCAAGGGCTAACAACAATATACACCACATTCTAGAGAGCGCGCAAGCACCGGATAAGAGTGCAGATGAAAATATAAAGATCATTGCGCAGACAATTGAAGGATATAGGTAGGAAATTGAGGAGTTAAAATAAAAACTTAATCCTACAACTCTTCCTGAGGTTCGAGAGCAAAGAGAACAACAAACCACACTCCAGATAGAGGAAATGTAAATGGAAGAAAGGAAGTCACAAAACTGTTTGACATAACTGCACAGATTTGGACCACTTTGGAAGAGGATGAAAAGGTCCAACAGTTGGACCAAAAAGAGGAGAAAATAAATGCTGCTATGTAGGAGTTGAAGTAATGACATAAAACCATGAGCATTACCGAGCGCTTGAAGAGAATTCAAGAGATGAAGACCCTGCAGACAGAGTTAAAGACAACACAAATTAATAAGCAAGAAAGACAAGCCCAGTTGGAGCCCCTCCAGGAACAATAATAAATATAATTGCGGAGCTGGAGGAAGAGAAGACAAGGATGTAGGAGGAACATTCAGAAAGCACAACATTGCTAGAAGAACATATAAAAATGCAAATGGTCGAGTTGCTAACAGATAAAGCTGCACAGGTGAAAGAAAAAGGGAAGGAACTAGTAGAGAAGTTCCATAGCTTGGAGAAGGCTGTATAGATAGTGCGCACAACTTGAGTGGCTTGGCACGAGCCACCTGTCAGTGTTGGGGGCCTATTGGTGTAGGCCTATTTTGGGAATAAAGTCTATTTTGGGTGCAAGCCTATTTTGGGGAGAAAGATCTATTTTGGGAAGAAGCCCGTTTTTGGTGAGAAAGATCTATTTTTGGAGCACGCGCAACAGGTGGCAGGAAAGTAGCATGCAAAAAAAGAAGGAAAAGAAGCATACAAGAGGAAAATAAATGTGGCATGCATGTAGACATGCCTAACTATGCATGGTTAGGGTTTTTGACAAATATTGTAATGGCTATAAGCCTATAAAGTAGTATAAATAAGGACCTAGGAGGTCTAGGTCGAGGTTGGTCAGTTGATTATTAAGAGTTAGTTGGTTGGGAGTCATTGATTGTAATAAGTTTTGTGGTAGAGTGAATTAAGATAGTATTTAAGGGTTAGGTCAAAGGCTGAGGAGCTTGGTGTGATATAGTCAGCCTCCTAGAGGGTACTTACCCTTAGTTTGATTGTAATACTGAAGATGTAATGCGTGCAACACAAGATTTTACAGTAGAATAAATAAAAGAGCAGAGAAGCCAGATCTTTGTGGATGTATCCCTAGGAGGTGGTGAACCACGGTAAATCTTGTGTTCTATGTGATTTCTAATGAATGCTTTTACTATTCTGTTAACCATTAGCTCAATAATGAATGGTTAAAACTAGTTATAACAACATGCATGCATAGGTTTAAAGATGAATGAATCATAGAAGTAGATGACTGATTAATGATGATAATGTATAAGGAAAAAAATCCAACCACAATCCCCACTCATTCCTCGACTACAAACACCTGATTATTGCAGTCCCCCATAAAAACTATCTTGGGTGAGACTGCACTGTGCACCATGTGCACAACGTTGCCCTTTGGATTACCAAGAGGGTTGATAGTTTTGAGGGTTTTGTTGGAAACCTGTTTGAGATCATAACCTGGGTCAACCCAAGTAACCAACAAATGGTTCCATTGCCGGGATTTGAACCCAGGTCTCTCGGGTGAGAGCCAAGTATCCTAACAAACTAAACTACAGTTTGTGGCGGACAGGGTCCAGGACAAGGGGGAAGGATGTTGAAATGGGTACTTGACACTGAGAGGGAGGGTGAATCAGTGTCACAAAACTTATTGACAAATTTTCAACTTTTCACTAATTAACTAAACAACAAATATTCATTTCATTTTCTCAATCAATATATATAAAAAAATAAATACTTTATTTATTAAATAACTTGAATGAGTACATAATATCAATCTTCAAATATCATCTTCATACAATTATGAGAGACCCAACTCTGTGTTACAAGACCCAGCTTGTAGTTCTCAGATCCAACTGAGAAATGAGGAATCCAACCCTCATAACAAGTCCCAGCTTGTTGATCTCAGATCCAACTGAGATGTGAGGAATCCAATCCTCATACAAGACCCAACTTGTAAACAGGCACCAACCTGATAGAATGAACTTTCATTCAATCCATTATATAAATAAATATAATTCAACAAATTCAACTACCCTCTTCTCACCATTCCTTTTTTTTTATATAGTCTTCCAACTAATGTGAATTTGAATCATTGTGTCTTTTCATATTTGAACCATTGTACCTTTTCATTTAAAATGATAATCTTAAACATTAGTTAATATCATTTTCCTTTTTATTCTTTATTCATGTTTTCATGTTTTAACTATCTTTTAATCATGACTATGTATCGGTTCGTTTGTCCTCATGAGTTGATCACAGACATGGATCAACTCATTAGATCGTACTCGTGCTTTTGCTGCGATCTCATTTCACCAACTTGATCATATTCGATCATTGTATTGTTCTGTTGTAACTCATTGTCGAATGAAACCTGTATGAGGCACTTCCTTCAACCCATATGATCATAGGCGTAGAACCATGGGCTTATCAATTTAAGTGCTATGTTATCTTATTTCATATGACCAACGATGGTGACCAAATGTTAAGCCAAACGAGTGCTTGAGCGTTTTAACAAATCAACAGTCACGATTCAATCTTTTGACGAGATGGACGACTGATGGGACTTCGCCCTTCGAAACTTTTGGATTTGAAACCTTTCAAAAATTCTGAATCAGATCTCCCAAATAGATTAGATGGTTTACGTCTATCTCAAAACGTATCAATCATCAGATTTGATTCTTTACAAGGCTTAATTTGACGACCAGGACTTAATCAAGCATTGAGTTGGATGGCCACCATTTACTCAGGGTCTTCGGACTTTAGATATTTCAGATCTCAACCCCTTCTTTCCTCCAGAGTGATCACCTACTGTGGTAATTCATAGTATGATGGAGACCGTTTACTGTCAGTTAAAAATTTGGCTTACTCTATCCTTTTACTGAAGTAGATCGATGGTCGAGAATGCTCCCAATGTGATATTCAGTTTGAACGTATCGTGTCCACTTCGGGTCTTTAACATTCAAGACTTCAACATTCGGGACTTCGAGACTTTAGGCGAGTGCTGGTGGTAAAACTCCCGAAGCAAAACTCTCGGAGTGACGTAAGTTACTTGTGTCACTTGATGACGTGTCATGAGCCAAGCAACTTCCACGTGTCACTCAGATTTGTGATTTACATGTACCTGAAATGATGATTTCAACTTGACACTTGTCATTCTCTGACTGTGCCACGTGTCCTTGCTGACATAGACTGCTGACGTCAACGTAGATCTCCCGATGTGACACATGTTCATCTCCTTGATCTAACGATCAAGATAGTATCTGAAGGGTATCTCAGATCAATGGCTGAGAGTGAATTTGGACCTTCATCCTTTGAGACTTCGAGACTTTTGACATTCATTCATGATAAAACTCCTGAAGCAATTCTCCCAGAGTGACGTAACTTGCTTATGTCACTTGTTGACATGGCATGAGCCAATTTCCTCTTGACACATGTCATCATCCGATTATTCCATGTGTGTTTGCTAACATTGTCTACTGACGTGGTCTGCCTGATCTAACGGTCAACATGTTCTCTCTAGATCCGATGGTCCTTATTCATTTTGAATTTTTGGGCTTTGGGTTTTTCAAATCTCAAAATTTTCGGAGCATAACCTCCTTGCTTCTTTATACCCAAAGTGAATTTTGTTCATTGATCAGGTTCTTTAGATCAATGGTTCGATATATTCGTTGATGCATCTCTTGTAGCTTTATCCCGTCCTTCCTCTTTAACATGATCCGATGGTCCTTATTTATTTTGGATTTCCGGGCTTCACGTCTTTTAGATCTGAAACTTTCTGGAGCGTAACCCGTTCGCTTATTTATACCCAAAGTGAAAGATCTTCATTCGATCTAGATCATGGATCGATGAATCGATCTTTCTATGATGCCTCTTTGATATCTTATCCTGTCCTTCCACTTTAACACGATCCGACGGCTAACGAGAATCGGGTTTGATCCAACGATTGACGGGAATTCACATAATCGAATTCTCAATCATTTTTCTCACTTATCCTGTCCTTCCACTCAAAAGTGATCCAAAGGTTGTGAATATTCTTGAAGCAGATCCATGATCAAGAAATATTGTGCAACCACAATATGCGAGTGTTTTAACTAGTCACCCAACTCTGTAATTGGAAGATGTGCGCTATTGGAGAGTCAACCAAAATCGTTGATCTTCAAAGCTATAAGATCGGACGATCCTGACTAATTGTGGGATTGGAACAAGCGTGATGTTTAATTCTCCTTTCAATCTCCACAATCTATCCCTATCATAGATTTGGTGATCATGCATTCGACGGTCATGATTTAATATGATTTAAACTAGTCATTTGTTGAATCAACCACAGTCGTAGATCTTTGAAGCTATGAGATCTGATGATCTCGATGGATTGCGAGATTGGAATTAGAGTGTCGTTTAATTTTCCTTCCGATCTCCACAATTTATCCTTGCCATTGATTTGTCTTGCAGATTGGCGGTCACGATCCTCCAACGGTCCTCAAGTCCACAATCACTCATATGACCAATGTACGTTATATTTAGACGATCAACACGGTCAACCTTTTGATTGACCGACTGAAGAGTCTTCTCACTTTGATCAGACGACTGTTGAGGCTTTTCAATCTGAGATTACACTTTTCCTTCCGAGCTTTAATAACTGTTTGTGGATTCTTTTATGCACTGATAGTTAGTCACTAATTCTCCTGAGCTTGATCATAGGAACATTGTTGATTCAATTGTGATCAACAATAATCACAAATTCGCTAATTCTCCTGAGATTTAATCATAGGAACATTGTTGATCCTATCGTGATCAACAATAATCATGAATTGCTTCTGTACTGCGTTTTCCCTGCTGAGCATTAATCTCTGCATACTGTTCGCTCCTCCTCCCGAGATTATGATTTCGATCTCTGCATACTATTTGACATTCTCCGCTGACTGATATACTGTTGACATCAATGGCAATTGATCATAACAACAAATCATCACATCATAATTACATCGACTGTTGACATCGATGACAACATATCAATGACAATATGTCCAACAATCTCCCCCTTTGTCATTGAGGGAAACATAGTAACTTCATACACAAACTCCCCCTGTGATGATGCTTTTGTCTATGAAGTTCTCTATGAAGTCACTCTCCCCCTTTAACATCAATGGCAAAGGGTTGATCCCCTTATAATCAACATCTATTTTTCTGCATGTTGTTGGCTAGAATGTGAACTTAGGTAACCCCCCCAGAATCATGTTCTGCCTGCAATAATTAAATGACTCCCCCTGTCAATATGCTCTCTCTTTGCTTCTGACTACTCTCCCCCTTTGTTTCTGAAAGGGTATCTCTTCCTAACAAGGTCTCTTCCCCTGTTAATTTACTAATTTCTTATCTTAGTTTATAGGGATTTTTGAGTTTGAATAAGTAGTCTTCTTGATACAAATTTTTGTAGTGATCGAGTCTTTTTAAAACTTAATCTAATTACATTCTTATTTAATAACCAAAATACTCCTCTTGAGTTTTTACTGACTTCCCTTTGTCAAATAGAACAAGAGTATGAATCTTACTGATATTTTTGATCTGCTTCTTATTCTTCTTTGATATTTCACAGGAATATCAATTGAGGAATTATACCAATTGATTTAAATGCCAATTTTGTTATCAATTGATCTTTGTTGAATGATACTTCTTGAACTTCTCTGCTACCTTTATTTTTTATTCTTCTTGTATTCTACAACTAACCCTACCAATGATTTTTCTTTTGAACACTAATTTATAGATAGTCAAGATTTTCTATATGTTAATTTAGAAACTCTTTGGCATAATTCTTTGATTTTGTAAAAACCAAGTCAAACTTTTTTTTTTCTTTCTTTTGCTAACAACTTATGACATCATCAAAATTTGATATTGTCCCATATTCTTCTATAGGTATTTTCTTTTCTTGAGATTGATTTACCTCATATTGAATTTTACATTCTTTATTATGACTTTTACCCATCATGTTCTTATTATTAGTTTCTTCATTTTCATGTGTAATAACATCTTTCTTGCTTTCTCCTTTAGATTTTCTTCTCCATATCTTCCTATGAGATATTTTGCTTTTTGGATCTTCTCTTTCTAATTGTGTTTTTGGAGATTTATCATCTCTTTTCTTTTTCCAACTTTTATTAGGATTTGTCATTGTCTTGAATGACTTATTCAAATATTGACTTTTTGTATTCTTTTAGTTTTGGGATTTGTGCCTAAACTTATCACAGTTGTAACATCTCATTGTATAACAAAATTTTGCTGCATGCCCAACAAAATTACTTCTCCAACATCTAATTGAGTTTTTGGATTTTCTTGTATATCCTTTCTCTAGTTTCTTCCAGTCCATTGCTTTATGTCCAAATCTATGACAAGAAAAGCAATAGCCATTGAAGGTGTTTCCATTCTTGATTTTATTTTGGCTTGAAGGACCTGTCATTTGATTTTCTTCTTTCTTTTTACTTCTATAGCTGTCTTCTTTCTTATTGTATCCAAGGCCAGTTTTGTCATCAACTGATCTATGGCTCTTCCAAATATTATCTAGAATAGCTAAGCTATTCTAGAAATTGACAATCTTGTTTGTCTTTTCATTCATCTTTCTGAGATTGATTATTTCTAACTTCAACATCTGACATAATTCTTCCTTTTTATTCAATTGAATCTTCAAGTCTTCTTCCACTTCTTTAGCATGTTCAAGTTGGGTCTTTAGATTTATGACAATTTCTTCTGTCTCATCCAAGACTTCTTTGAATTTAATAGTTTTTTCATATGTCTTCAATTCTTCCATATCTTTTGTTAGATCAAAAACTTTAGTTTTGAATATTTTGATTTCTTCCTCATATTCTAGTTGAATCCTTTTGAGGTTGATAGCTTCTAATTCAAGCTTTTGACATGATTCTTCATTTTTAGTTATTTGGATCTTCTGAGCTTCTTCTCTTTTCTTAGCTTCTTCAATTTGAGTCATTAGATATGCATTAGTACTTTCATTTTTCTTTTTGAAATTGATGATTTCCAATTCCAACATGTGGTAAGAATTTTCTTTCCTTGTTAACTGAATTTTTAAGTCTTTTTCACTTTCTTTAATTCCCTCAAGTTGAGTGTTTAGATTGTTAACTAATTCTTCTAATACTTTTAGTACTTCTTTTCTTTTACTGTCATGTATCTTTAATTCTTCCATCTCTTTTGTTAGATTAATAACTTCAGTTTTCAAACTTTTGATCCCTTCTTCTCTGTTTTCTAGCTGAAACTTTTGTTCATGATCTTCATGGTTAGATTGATCTAGCTGTTGAAGTAGCATCATTTCTTTCTATTGGAGTTTCTCCAACTCTTATAGAGTGCACATGGTTGTGGAATCAAGATTGTCAAGAGCCTCCACAGGAACTTTAATATGCATATAATTTCCTGGTTCTGAACGAATCTCTTCTATAACAACTACAACATCAATTTTAAGATAATGTAATTTTTCTTTAATGAAAACTGAGGTATTCCTCAATTCCTTGATGAGGTCATCTTCTTCACTGTTGACTAAGATCGAATCTTGTATTTCATTAAGATTAAAAGTCTTTTTCTCTGAACTATGTTCTTCAATTTGATTGAAATTTTCTTTTTCTTTATCTTCTTCATTATCTTGATAAGAACTCTCTTCTTCTGAGTTTTGTTCTTTACTCTGATAATAATCCTCTTCATTAGAGTCTTGTTACTTGATTTGATTGGATTTATCTTCTTCTTGTGTTTCATTCTGATAACCATTTTCTAGTTGAAGCCATAATTCTTTGGCAGATTTGTAGTGCTTCATCTTTTCTTTGACTTGGTCTAACAATCCATCCTGAATTGCTTTTAAGGCTATTGAATTATTTCTCTTTGCTTCCTTTGTAGTTTTGGATCTTATCTTTGAAGTAGTTAAGTGCCAGGGCTTACTTACTACAGAATCCCAAACTCCAGATTCTCTTGACTTCAGATATCTTTTCATATTTTCCCTCCATGATAAATATTTTTCTCCATTAAATAAGGGAGCTTCATTTATGGAAATAACAATCTGTCCACCCATTTCTTATGGATCTACCTTTAATGTTTAAACTATGCCGAAGGAACCCGCTCTGAAACCAATTGTTGAAATGGGTACTTGACACTGAGAGGGGGGGTGAATCAGTGTCACAAAACTTATTGACAAATTTTCAACTTTTCACAAATTAACTGAACAACAAATATTCATTTCATTTTCTCAATCAATATATATAAAACAATAAATACTTTATTTATTAAATAACTTGAATGAATACATAAGATCAATCTTTGAATATCATCTTCATACAATTATGAGAGACTCAACTCTCTGTTACAAGACCCAGCTTGAAGTTCTCAGATCGAACTGAGAAATGAGGAATCCAACCCTCATAACAAGTCCCAGCTTGTTGATCTCAGATCCAATTGAGATGTGAGGAATCCAATCCTCATACAAGACCCAACTTGTAAACATGCACCAACCTGATAGAATGAACTTTCATGCAATCCATTATATATAAATATATATACTTCAACAAATTCAACTACCCTCTTCTCACCAATCCTTTTGTTTTATATAGTCTTCCAACTGGTGCAAATTTGAATCATTGTGTCTTTTCATATTTGAACCATTGTACCTTTTTGTTTAAAATGATAATATTAAACATTAGTTAATATCATTTCCCTTTTAATTCTTTATTCATGTTTTCATGTTTTAACTGTCTTTTAATCATGACTGTGTATCGGTTCGTTTGTACTCATGAGTTGATCACATACATGGATCAACTCATTATATCATACTCATTCTTTTGTTGCGATCTCGATTCACCAAATTGATCATATTCGATCATTGTTTTGTTATGGTGTAACTGATTATCGAATGAAACCTGTATGAGGTGCTTCCTTCAACCCATATGATCACAGGCGTAGAACCACAGGCTTATCAATTTAAGAGTTGTGTTATCTTATTTCATATGACCAACGGTGGTGACCAAATGCTAGGCCAAACGAGTGCTTGAGCATTTTAACAAATCAATGGTCACGATTCAATCTTCTGAGGAGATGGACGACTGACGAGACTTATCCCTTTGGAACTTCTGGATTTGAAACCTTTCAAAACTTCCAAATAAGATCTCCCGAACAGATCAGACAGTTTACGTCTATTTCTCTGAAACATATCAATCGTCAGATTTGATTCTTTACAAGGCTTAATCTGATGGCCATGACTTGATCAAGTGTTGAGTTGGATGGCCACCATTTACGTCTAGTCTTCAGACTTCGGAGATTTCATATCTCAACCCCTTCTTTCCTCCGGAGTGATCACCTGTTGTGGTAAGTCATAATACGGTGGAGACCGCTTACTGTCGGTTAACATTTTGGCTTACTCTATCCTTCCACTAAAGTAGACCAATGGTCGAGAACGTTCCCAAAGTGATATTCAGATTGGACGTCTCGTTTCCACTTCGGGTCTTCGACATTAGAGACTTCGGGACTTTGGGCGAGTGCTAGTGGTTAAACTCCCGGAGTGATGCAACTTACTTGCATCACTTGATGACATGTCACAAGCCGAGCAACTGCCACGTGTCACTCAGATTCGTGTTTTGCATGTACCTGAAATGCTGATTTCAACTTGACACTTGTCGTTCTCTAACTGTGCCAAGTGTCCTTGCTGACATAGACTGCTGACGTTTCTACCACAGTTTCTTGCTGACGTCGATGTAGATCTCCCGATGTGACACATGTTCATCTCCTTAATCTAATGGTCAGGATAGTATCCGAAGGGTATCTTAGATCGATGACTGAGAGTGACTTTGTACCTTTGAGACTTTTGACATTCATTTGTGATAAAATTCTCGAAGCAATTCTCCCAGAGTGACGTAACTTGCTTACGTCACTTGTTGACATGGCACGAGCCAATTTCCTCTTAACACATGTCATCATCCAATTATTCCATCTGTGTTTGCTGACATGGTCTGCTGACGTGGTCTGCCTGATCTAACGGTCATTGCATTCTCTCCAAATCTGATGGTCCTTATTCATTTTATATTTTTGGGCTTAGAGTTTTTCAAATCTCAAACTTTCCGGAGCATAACCTCCTTGCTTCTTTATACCCAAAGTGGATTTTGTTTGTTGATCAAGTTCTTTAGAACAACGATTTGATCTATTCTGCGATGCAACTCTTGTAGCTTTATCCTGTCCTTCCACTTTAACATGATCTGATGGTCCTTATTTATTTCGGATTTGCGGGCTTTGCGTATTTCAGATCTAAAACTTTCCGGAGCATAACCTCATCGCTTCTTTATACCCGAAGTGAAATATCTTCATTTGATCTAGATCATGGATCAACGATTTTATCTTTCTGTGATGCCACTTTGCTAGCTT
>JASDQU010013297.1:84680-101212 GCA_032191745.1 Picea mariana
ATCAATCTTTGAATATCATCTTCATACAATTATGAGAGACCCAACTCTCTGTTACAAGACCCAGCTTGAAGTTCTCAGATCGAACTTTGAAATGAGGAATCCAATTCTCATAACAAGTCCCAGCTTGTTGATCTCAGATCCAACTGAGATGTGAGGAATCCAATCCTCATACAAGACCCAACTTGTAAACATGCACCAACCTGATAGAATGAACTTTCATGCAATCCATTATATATAAATATATATACTTCAACAAATTCAACTACCCTCTTCTCACCATTCCTTTTGTTTTATATAGTCTTCCAACTGGTGTAAATTTGAATCATTGTGTCTTTTCATATTTGAACCATTGTACCTTTTCGTTTAAAATGATAATATTAAACATTAGTTAATATCATTTTCCTTTTTATTCTTTACATGTTTTCATGTTTTAACTATCTTTTAATCATGACTGTGTATTGGTTCATTTTTCCTCATGAGTTGATCACATACATGGATCAACTCATTAGATCATACTCGTGCTTTTGCTGCGATCTCAATTCACCAACTTGATCATATTCGATCATTGTATTGTTCTGGTGTAACTCATTATCGAATGAAACCTGTATGAGGCGCTTCCTTCAACCCATATGATCATAGGCGTAGAACCATAGGCTTATCAATTTAAGAGTTGTGTTATCTTATTTCATATGACCAATGGTGGTGACCAAATGCTAAGCCAAACGAGTGCTTGAGTGTTTTAACAAATCAATGGTCACAATTAAATCTTCTGACGAGATGGACGACTGACGAGATTTCTCCCTTTGGAACTTCTAGATTTGAAACCTTTCAAAACTTCCAAATCAAATCTCCCGAACAGATCAGACAGTTTACGTCTATTTCGTTGAAACGTATCAATCGTCAAATTTGATTCTTTACAAGGCTTAATCTGATGGCCATGACTTAATCAAGCGTTGAGTTGGATGGCCACCATTTACGTCTAGTCTTCGGACTTCGGAGATTTCATATCTCAACCCCTTCTTTCCTCCAGAGTGATCACCTGCTGTGGTAAGTCATAATACTGTGGAGACCGCTTACTGTCAGTTAACATTTCAGCTTACTCTATCCTTCCACTGAAGTAGATCGACGGTTGAGAACGCTCTCGAAGTGATCTTCAGATCGGACATCTCGTGTCCACTTCGGGTCTTCGACATTCGGGACTTCAGGACTTTGGGCGAGTGCTGGTGGTAAAACTCCCAGAGTGACGCAACTTACTTGCGTCACTTGATGACGTGTCACAAGCTGAGAAGCTGCCACATGTCACTCAGATTCATGTTTTTCATGTACCTAAAATGATGATTTCAACTTGACACTTGTCGTTCTCTGACTGTGCCACATGTCCTTGTTGACATAGACTACTGACGTTTCTGCCACAGTTTCTTGCTGACGCCAATGTAGATCTCCTGATGTGACACATGTTCATCTCCTTGATCTAACAGTTAGGATATTATCCAAAGGGTATCTCAGATCGACGACTGAGAGTGACTTCGGACCTTGGTCCTTCGAGACTTTTGACATTCGTTCGTGATAAAATTCCCGAAGCAATTCTCCCGAAGTGACGTAACTTGCTTACGTCACTTGTTGACATGGCACGAGCCAATTTCCTCTTAACACATGTCATTATCCAATTATGCCATGTGTGTTTGCTGACATGGTCTACTGACGTGGTCTGCCTGATCTAACGGTCATTATGTTCTCTCCAAATCCGATGGTCCTTATTCATTTCAGATTTTCGGGCTTCGAGTTTTTCAAATCTCTAACTTTTCAGAGTGTAACCTCCTTGCTTCTTTATACCCAAAGTGGATTCTACTTTTTGATTAAGTTCTTTAGATCAACGATTCGATCTATTTTGTGATGCAACTCTTGTAGCTTTATCTTGTCCTTACACTTTAACATGATCTGACGGTCCTTATTTATTTCAGATTTGTGGGCTTCACGTATTTCATATCTAAAACTTTCCGGAGCATAAACTCATCGCTTCTTTATACCTGAAGTGAAATATCTTCATTAGATCTGGATCATGGATCAAGGACTCTATCTTTCTGCGATGCCGCTTTGCTATCTTATCCTATCCTTCCACTTTAACACGATCCAATGGCTGACGAGAATCGGGTTTGATCCGACGGTTGACGGGAATTTACATAATTGAATTCTCATTCGTTTTTCTCGCTTATCCTGTCCTTCCACTCAAAAGTGATCCAACGGTTGTGAAGATTCGTGAAGCAGATCCATGATCAAGAATTATTGCATAACCACAATCTGCGAGTGTTTTAACTCGTCACCCAACTCTGCAATGGGAAGATGTGCACTATTGGAGAGTCAACCACAATCATTGATCTTCGAATCTATAAGATCCAACGGTCCTGACTAATTGGAGGATTGGAACAAGCATGATGTTTAATTCTCCTTTTAATCTCCGCAATCTATCTCTACCGTAGATTTGTCTATTGCACATCTAACGGTCACGATTTAATATGATTTAAACTGGTCGTTTGTTGAATCAACTACAGTCATAGATATTTGAAGCTATGAGATCTGATGATCTCGACGGATTGCGGGATTAGAACTAGCGCGTTATTTAATTCTCCTTCCGATCTCCACAATTTATCCCTGCCGTTGATCTGGATTGCAGATTGACGGTCATGATCCTCCAATAGTCCTCAAGCCCACAGTCACTCATATGACCGATGTCCGTTATATTTAGACGATCAACATGGTCAACCTTTTGATCGGTCGATTGCTGAGTCTTCTCACTCTGATCGGATGACTGCTTAGGATTTTCACTCTGAGCTTACACTTTTCCTTCTGAGCTTTAATAACTGTTTGTGCATTCTTTTATGCACTGATAGTCAGTCGCTAATTATCCTGAGCTTGATCATAGGAACATTGTTGATTCAATTATGATCAACAATAATCACAAATTCGCTAATTCTCCCGAGATTTGATCATATGAGCATTGTTGATCCTATCATGATCAACAATAATCATGAATTGCTTCTGTACTGCATTTTCCCTGCTGAGTATTAATCTCTCCATACTGTTCAATCCTCCTCCCGAGCTCACGCTTTCGATCTCTACATACTTTTTGACATTCTCTGCCGACTGATATATTTTTGACATTAATGACAATTCATCATAACAACAAATCATCACATCATAATGACATCGACTGTTAACATCAATGACAACATATCAATGAAAATATGTCCAACAAGCATGCATTAAAACTAGTTATAACAACATGCATGCATAGGTTTAAAGATGAATGAATCATAGAAGTAGATGAGTGATTAATGATGATAATATATAAGGAAAAAAATCCAACCATAATCCCCACTCATTCCTAGACTGCAAACGCCTGAGTATTGTAGTCCTCCATAAAAACTATCTCGGGTGAGACTGCACTGTGCACCATGTGCACAATGTTGCCTTTTGGCTTACCGAGAGGGTCGATAGTTTTGAGGGTTTTGTTGGAAACCTGTTTGAGATCATAACCTGGGTCAACCCAAGTAACCAAAATATGGTTCCATTGCCGAGATTTGAACCCAGGTCTCTCAGGTGAGAGCCAGGTATCTTAACCAACTAGAATACGGTTCATGGCGGACAGGGTCTAGGACAAGGGGGAAGGAGTGGTCTGCGTTGTAGAAGCACACAGAGAAGAGATAATGGAGAAACTCATAGAAATCTATGAAACTCTATAATAGTTTCAAATTCATGCAATACTACAGGCCACAACAAAACAACATGAAACGACACAATGACCCCTTGCACAGAAAGGAGATGAGACTGTTTAGATAGTAGTGTAGGGAAGGGATACATTCACACTCACACGAAAGATGGTAAAAATGGATCAAGAGACGGCGCAAAAACACATGGGGGACTATACCAATTTGAGGTAGTCATGGAGAAAATACCCACAAAAGGAACTATATGGACTCCAAGATAGTATAATGTAGGAATTTCAATTCAGAGCCCACGTAGATGCCACTAACTTGGAGGTTGGTAGGGAAGTCACAAAGATGTTACAGATTAACTGTGACTAGTTAACCTCGGAGAAGGAGGAGGAAAAAGAACGCGTTGACAAGCTAGAGCAGGGGATCACAATGGTATATGACCAGATTCCAGATAGCGCGCAAGCACCAGATATGAGGGCAGATGAAAATATAAATATCATTGCGTAGACGATTGAAGGATATAGGCAGGTAATTGAGGAGTTGAAAGAAAAAACTTAAACCTACAAGTCCTCCTGAGGTTTGAGAGAAAATAGGACAAAAAACCGCACTCCAGATAGAGAAAATGGCAAGGGAAGCAAATGAAGTCACATAAATGTTTGATAGAACTGCGTAGATTTGGACCACTTTGGAAGAGGATGAAAAGGTTCAACAGTTGGAACAACAAGAGGAGAAAATAAATGCTACCATGGAGGAGTTGAAGAAGCAACATAAAACCATGAGCATTACTGAGCGCTTGAAGGGCATCCAGGAGATGAAGACTCTGTAGACAAAGTTAAAGACAACACAGATTAATAAGAAAGAAAGACAAGCCTAGAGGGAGCCCCTCCAAGAAAAAACAACACAGATAATTGTGGAGCTGGAGGAAGAGAAGACAAGGATGAAATAGGCACATTCAGAAAGTGCAACATTACTACAAGAATAGATAACAACGCAAATGGTCAAGGCACTAAGAGATAAAACTCTGCAGGTGAAAGAAAAAGGGAAGGAACTAGCAATGAAGTTCCACAGCTTGGAGAAGGCTATATAGGGAGTGCACACCACCTGAGTGGCTCGGGATGAGCCACATGTCAATGTTGGGGGCCTGTTGGTGTAGGCCTATTTTGGGAAGAAAGTCTATTTTGGGGAGAAAGTTATGTTTTGAGAATATGCCCATTTTTGGAGAGGAATATCTATTTTTGGAGCACGCGCAACAGGTGGCAGGAAAGAAACATGAAGAAAAAGAAGAAAAAGAAGCATGCATAAGAGAAAGCAACGTGGTGCACATGAAGACATGCCTAACTATGCTAGGGTTAAGGTTTTTGACAAAGATTGTAACGACTATAAGCCTATAAAGTAGTATAAATAAGGACCTAGGAGGTCTAGGTCGAGGTTGGTCAGTTGATTATTGAGAGTTAGTTGGTTGGGAGCCATTGATTGTAATAAGTTTTGTGGTAGAGTGAATTAAGCTAGTCTTTAAGGGTTAGGTCATAGGATGAGGAGCTTGGTTTGATCTAGTTAGCCTCCCAGAGGGTACTTACCCTCATTTTGATTATAATAATGAAAATGTAATGCGCGCAACGCAAAATTTTGTAGTAGAATAAATAAAAGAGTAGAGAATCCAGATCTTTGTGGACGTATCCCCAGGAGGGGGTGAACCAAGGTAAACCTTGTGTTCTATGTGATTGTTAATGAATTCTTTTACTATTCTATTAATCATTAGCTCAAGAATGAATGGTTAAAACTAATTATAAGAGCATGCATGCATAGGTTTAAAGATGAATGAATCATAGAAGTAGATGATTGATTAATGATGATCATGTATAAGGAAAATAATCCAACCACAATCCCCACTTGTTTGTAGACTACAAACACATGAGTATTGCAGTCCCCCATAAAATCTATCTCGGGTGAGATTGCACTGTGCACTCTATGTGCAATGTTTCCTTCTGGGTTACCAGGAGGGCCGATAGTTTTGAGGGTTTTGTTGGAAACTTGTTTGAGATCAGAACTTGGGTCATCCAAAGTAGCCAAAT
This sequence comes from Picea mariana, assembly GCA_032191745.1. Classification (NCBI taxonomy): domain Eukaryota; kingdom Viridiplantae; phylum Streptophyta; class Pinopsida; order Pinales; family Pinaceae; genus Picea; species Picea mariana. The sequence goes on from JASDQU010013297.1 coordinate 90,466, forward strand.
AATGGTTCCGTTTCCTAAATTTGAAACCAATTCTCTCGGGTGAGAGCTAAGTATCCTAACCAAGTAGACTACGGTTCGTGGCGGACAAGGTCCAGGACAAGGGGGAAGAAGTGGTTCGTTCTGCAGAGGCACAGAGAGAAGAGATCATGGCCAAACTCATAGAAGTCCATGAGACTCTACAATAGTTATAAATTCATGCAATACCATAGGCCACATCGCAACAACATGAAAAGATACAACGACCCCCTGCACAGAAAGAAGGAAATGAGATAGTTAAAATAATATTGGAGGGCATGGATACATTCACAGTCACACGACAGATGGTCAAAATGGATCAAGAGACCATGAAAAAATCCATGGGGGACGTTGACCACTTTGATTTAGTCATGGCACATATACTCACAAAGGAACTATAGAGACTCCAGGATCGTATAATGCAGGAAGTACAATCCAGAGTCCGCGCGGATGCCACTAACTTGGAGGTTGGTAGGGGATTCGTAGAGATGTTACAGATTACATGTGACCAATTGATGTCGGAGAAGGAGGAGGAAAAAGAATGCGATGACAAGTTAGAGCAGGGGCTAACAACGGTATACAACCACATTCTAGATTATGCACAAGTAGTAGATAAGAGTATATATGAAAATATAAATATCATTACGTAGACGATTGAAGGATATAGGCAAGAAATTGAGGAGCTGAAAGAAAAATGTAATCCTACAACTCCTCCCGAGGTTTGAGAGAAAAGAGAACAAAAAACCACACTCCAAATAGAGTAAATGGCAAGGGAAGCAAAGGAAGTTGCAGAACTGTTTGACAGAACTGCGCAGATTTGGACCACTTTGGAAGAGGATGAAAAGGTCCAACAGTTGGACCAACAAGAGGAGAAAATTAATGTTTCCATGCAGGAGTTGAAGCACTGAAAAAAAACCATGAGCATTAACGAGCGCTTGAAGGGCATCCGAAAGATGAAGACCCTACAAAAGAGTTAAAGACAACACATATTAATAAGCAAGAAAGACAAACCTAGTTGGATCCCCTCTAGGAAAAAACAACACAGATAATTGTGGAGTTGGAGGAAGAGAAGACAAGGATGGTGCATGCACATTCAGAAAGTGTAGCATTTCTACAAGAATATATAACAACATAAATGGTTGAGGCGACAACAGATAAGTCTGTGCAGGTGAAATAAAAAGGGAAGGAACTAGTAGAGAAGTTCCACAACTTGGAGAAGGCTGTATAGGGACCATGCACCACTTGGGTGGCTCGGGATGAGCCACATGTCAGTGTTGGGGGCTTGTTGGCATAGGCCTATTTTGGGAAGAAAGTATATTTTGGGCACAATCCTATTTTGGGGAGAAAGATATGTTTTGGGAATAGGCCCATTTTTGGAGAGAAAGATCTATTTTTGGAGCGCGCGTAATAGGTGGCAGTAAAGCAACATGTAGAAATAGAAGGAAAAGCAACATGCAGGAGGAAAAGCAATGAGGCGTGCATGCAAACAGGCCTAACTATGCTAGGGTTATCATTTTTGACAAATATTGTAACAACTATAATCCTATAAAGTAGTATAAATAAGGACCTAGGAGGTCTAGGTCGAGGTCCGTTAGTTGATTATTGAGAGTTAGTTGGTTGGGATCCATTGATCATATTAAGTTTTGTGGTATAGTGAATCAAGCTAGTATTTAAGGGTTAGGTCACAGGCTGAGGAGCCTGGTGTGTTCTAGTCAGCCTGCTAGAGGGTACTTACCGTCATTTTGATTGTAATACGCACATCGCAAGATTTTGCAGCAAAATAAATAAAAGAGCATGGAAGCCAGATATTTGTGGACGTATCTCCAGGAGGGGGTGAACCAAAATAAACCTCTTGTTCTATGTGATTGATAATGAATTATTTTACTATTCTACTAATGATTAGCTCAAGAATGAATGGTTAAAACTAGTTATACCAACATGCATGCATAGGTTTAAATATGAATGAATCATAGAAGTAGATGAGTGAGTAACGATGATAATGTATAAGGAAAAGAATCCAACCACAATCCCCACTCATTCCTAGACTGCAAACACCTAAGAATTGTAGTCCCCCATAAAATCTATCTTGGGTGAGACTGCGCTGTGCACGCTATGCACAATGTTGCCTTTTGGGTTACCATGAGGGCTGATAGTTTTGAGGGTTTTGTTGGAAACCTATTTGAAATCAGAACCTGGGTCAACCTAAGTAACCAAAAAAAACCATGGTGACACAATGGGTATGGATGGATGCCTATTTGGCTAAGCAAGCCGACCCAAATTTGATTAGGTAGGTGAATATTATAGAATATTTGGTCAAGGAAGCCAAGAAACATTCGACCTATAAGGGAAGGCTTGGTAGTGGATTGAGACAACAACACAAAGATGCAAAAACATTGGCACACAGTTGAAATCTTCTTGGGTGCACTTGGGTGAGATGATTGGCAAGATAACCTAAAAATCAGATGGTTGTTGGAAGAAGGCACAAACATAATTGGTTTGAATGTATGCAGAATTATGGTGATCTTCCAAACTCTTCATGTGACTTGGACATGGGATGGATTGAGGACATTGGCAGTGTTCTTGGCAACCAATTTCCATGGAATTCTCATTGAGCTACAACAAGTTGTCTCACTATCAAGGAGCTAGTGGTAGAGTCTAGCGTGCCTTTGAGAAGGTTCTTTGAAGAAATTATAGTATGAAGTCATAATGTTAGGTTGCAGAAGTCAACTTGAAAGTTGAGGCAAGAGTGGTGACCTTGCCTTGGTCCATGAAGAGTTGTGCAGGATGATTGAATTGTAGAAGGAAAAGACCAATTTTGGGAATGGTAACATGCTTTCTCATGGATTGGATGTGATGATTGGATTAGCTACCCAACCAGTTCAAGACTTGAGGTGGTCAATGTTTGGAAGTAGTACGAAGGGGTCGAAGAATAGATGAATTAGTAGTTCCATGGGGTGAAACACTTAGATATTTTGGATGATCTTCTTGATGAAGTCCAGACTATAGTTGTAGGAGACAAAAACAATGGCAATATAGCATATTGAAGCCACCACAATGAGAGGAAGCAATAGAAGCATTGGTGACAAAGTTGGGAAAAGAGGCACTTTTCCATAGAGTGGATGGTGGGATGTTGCATGATATCTTTGGCTTGAATAATGTGGAGAGTTGGGTGTTGAATGTGAACATATGTATAGATTCAGACGATGAATTAAGGAAAATAGGTTCTATAGGATGTTGCTAAGGACGACAATGATTTTTAGTGGGGGAGGATGTAAGACCCTCACCTAGAAGGGTCTAAGGCACCTCCACCTCATTGGCATGGATGGATAGTTTAGATGGCTAAGTCACCTTGGCCAGTGGAAAGGTGCACCTCCTATGATATCCTTGGCCATCAACAAGGCACACTTAGGATGGTGGGAAATATAACCCGTTGGCAAGACGAACTTGGGCACACCTATGGATAGATAAGGCACACCTTCACATATGGAGTATAGACAAACTCAAGTGTGTCTATGGATAGACAATGAGCTCTATAAACAGAGTCAAGTTGGACACACCAAAGCAGTTGGGTGCAATTTCTTAGACATGAAGCAAGGTTGTAGCAGGCAACCTTATCTATGGACAAGTGGGGCATGGAAGACAAGTTGGATAGAGGATTGATAAGAATGGGTGCCTAAACTTATACATACCAATGGATTTAGGTGATCTGCACTTGGGGGTTGTGACATGCGGTCAAAGTGCCTTTTGTGTACAATTTTTCGTGGATCACAATCATGTATCACACTCATCAGACTTACTCCCTTGGGCATGCATCGATTGGGCATGGACATACTAGATGCTTTGGGAACACTTGGGACTGATTGGATTAACTTGTTTGGAGTTTCATTTGGTGGACTTGAGATGGACTGAATGAGTTAGACCACTTAGGAGAAGTTGGGAGTGCTCAGGCACAAATGAATAAAAAAATGTGGCAATCTAAGTAGGATCGAGATGACCTTACATATGATATGACCTTGGCATGAATGACCTAGGTGGACAGGAAAAATTGGGTGAGCTTGAGTGGACTTGGCATGGTTTGGAATGATGCACCAAATGATTTGACGAACAGTTCATTGAAGATAAGCACGTCAGCTCAAAAACACTTGGGTTCCCCTTGGGAAAAATTTTCACTCTCCCCATTGTATCATATGTAACATAGGAAAAAGTTGCACTCTCCCCATTGTATCATATGTAACATTCTTGTGTGTGTGTGTGTAGTACCCTTCTATCGTTAGATGACTACAATAAAATATGAACAAAAAACTATAAATTGGAATATAGAAGAAAAAAATGAAAATTATTGCCTAGCTCTTAGCATACCTTATGCAAGGAGAAATGGAACCCTTACTCATTTCCTCCTTTTAAAGAGTGTTGTTGTAGTTTCATTTGATTATGAAACTAGAGAATGGTTTATAAAGACCCTAAACAAGATCAATGACTAAACTCAGGCTGACCCACAGATTTCCAACGACATTAGAAAAACTAAAAATTATAATGAAATAAAATATAACTAAAAGGTCACAAACTCGTGCATAGACGATATTTTTTGTCCTTTGTCCAGATGTACAACTTAGTTTTGTGTGTACCCAAAGTTGCCACATGTGAATGATTTGCTATTGTGTGAAAATATATTGTGCAAGTCATGTGCAAAAAAGAATATAGTTGGGAAACTTTGTCAAGCTTTGATGGAAATGAAACATGTATTTATTGAACGTGGTGCTAAGGTCTCTATTACCTTTTATATATAAAAACCTTGGATTCTTTAAATAAGGCCAACAAACTGTGTTGTGTGAAAGCATTCATTTCTTTAGAATGTGGTTGAGTCCTGTGTGCCCCTTGATCAAATTCAAGAACTGTGCAAAGGTCTTGGCTAGTCAAAGTTACATCTTCTAGTGTCTTATTGTTAAATTTGGCAGCATCGACAATCATTCTCCAATGAGAGGCCATATGGGCCACCCTGAGGCTAGCCATGGATATTTGGAGAATCAACCAGTCTTGTGAGGTATAGACAAAAGCCAGGGGGAACATACAACCTCTGTGATTCAAACCAAAAGTCATGACGAACGAGATGCTATGTGAGTCTAATGAAAAAGTCAGGGGAAACGTACAACCTCTATGAGCATAGACAATCTAGTGCAAAGGTTAGGGGGAACGTACAACCTCTGTGAGCATAGACATACTAGTGCAAAATTCAGGGGGAACATACAACCTTTGTGAGCCTAGTCAAANCTAGAAAAATTTAGGTTGAATATAAAATTCCTATGAGCTAGAAACAAACGATATTCCTAATATTGCAAATGATATAAATGTATTGATCTAGTGCGTTGGAATGTGTAACATTAACCACCATGAAGAGAATTTCTAATTGCCTTGTAAATAGTCGAATTGTAACTAAAGTCTTAAGTCTAGTTCTATTTTAGAACTAAAGTGTAATGTTGAGTTGCAACTAAAGGCTTAAGTCTAGTTCTATTTTAGAACTAAAGTGTAATGTTGAGTTGCAACTAAGTCTTAAGTCTAGTTCTATTTTAGAACTAAAGTGTAATGTTGAGTTGCAACTAAAGTCTTAAGTCTAGTTCTATTTTAGAACTAAAGTGTAATGTTGAGTTGCAACTAAAGTCTTAAGTCTAGTTCTATTTTAGAACTAAAGTGTAATGTTGAGTTGTCACTGAATTCTCAAGTCTAGTTCTATTTTCAAACTAGAGTATACCAGTATCAAGTCTAGTTATAAAGTTCGAACTAAAGTATGAAGCCGAGTTATGATTAACTCATGCAAACATGTTACTATTTTGAGCTTCTCCTCTTATCCTCTTCAACCTATTTAAGCAGAGGTCAACCCCTCTCTTCAACACAATTTTGATATGCAGGTTAAGGGTGAAGAAATAGAGGCACATATCAGTGATAAAGAGGCAACATACCAAAGCAACATATCAATGCTGTATATCAAAAATAGAGGCAACATATTAGAGGTGTATTTCAACAAGGTCTTTCAGGTTTTTATTAGGTCAGAGTCATCTTGGAAAGATCTTTAAGAGAAAAACTTGAATGGTGGATATTTGTAAGTGATCTTACATTATTAATGTAATAAAGGAATATTGTTTGCTGGGGTTTTTCTCCCTCTATAGGGTTTCCCTAGGGTATATGTGTTGTTGATGTGCATGCTTACTCATCTACATAGTTATTGCTATTCGGTTATGATTTAGTATTGTTGAAGTGTATTAAGGTGGAATCAAAGTGTTGAAGAAAATCAAAGAATTAATCCGCATAAGAAATCAAGCTCATAATTTAACATGGTATTAGAGCTTAGGGTGTGTTAAACATGTTGAAGTGCAACAACAGGTACACATAGATCCAAGCTAGCTTGATTAAGTTTCCAATGTGAGGTCCATGGCATCCTCCATTTCAGTCAGGGCCGAGGATAGGCTCGAAGGAGCTTCCAACTTCAATGTGTGGAAGCTCCAGATAACAAATATATTGCAGGAGCATGATCTTGAGCAGTATGTGACCAAAGTGGTGGAGGAACCCATGAATAATGCAGGAAGATCGACCTTCATGAAGAGTCAAGAAAAGGCCAAGCGAATAATCTTTGACTCAGTCAAAGAAAATATAATGCATGCAATGACTTCGTTGATGATTGCCAAGGACTGTATGGATACCTTGGTGAATCTGTATGAGAAACAAGCTCCAAGTCATAAGAGGACACTTAAGCACAAGCTTAAGTATTTGAAGATGGAGAAAGGTGAATCAATGGAATCTTTCTGCTCTAGGATAGCCCAGATCAGAGATAAGCTTTTGGTCACATGGGTGACAGTGGACGATGATGATTTAGTGTAGGCCATTTTTGACGTTCTTCCTTCTTCACTGGAGACCTTCTTATCTAGTGTAAGTGGGAGAGAGATTCATCCCACGTTTGAGAGGTTATGGCATGATTGCCTCCAGGAGGAGAGTAACACAACTACTAGGAGCGAGCCAACGAAAGAAGAACACTCAACTTTAGCATCAAGATTCAAGGGAAAGAAGAAAGGAACTTTCTAGAAAGGATCTCAGTGGAAGCCAAACAACAAAGGTACATTCAAAGGAAAGAATATTGATATATATAAGATTAAATGTTTTAGTTGTAATAATTTGGGTCATTTTGCTAAAGATTGTTGGTTTAGAAAGAAATATCCTAGGAAAGGGAAACATCATGCCTCAACTGCTAAGGATGATGAATCCAAAAGAAATCAGAAAAGTCCTTCTAATGAGAAAGAAAATAGAAAATGATATTACTTGGTTTCTGCTTTATCTAGTTCAATTTTCACAGGGCGGAAAATTTGGTTAGTAGACAGTGGTGCATCAAAGCACATGATAGGGTTCAAGGAGATCCTCTCAGATTTCGAGACAAAATCTTTTGTAGAGCATGTTGATCTTGGGGATGAAAAATGTTACAAGATAGAGGGAGTAGGCTCTATCTCCTTCAGATTGGAATATGGGGCTAGACTTCATGTTGATGAAGTATTATATGTTCCAGGGCTCAAGAATAATCTACTATCAGTTGCAACCCTTGAGGACAAGGGATATTGGGTGATCTTCAAGGACAGAAAGGCACTACTATGGGCTAAAGGTAGGCACTTATTTACAACAGAACCCTTTGGAACTCGCAGTGGAGTATTTTACGTCGTGTCAGGACAATCGGTTCAGGCATTGGCTCATGATGCAACTAGCTCCAACGAGTTGTGGCACAAAAGACTTGGACATATTCATTACAAAGATCTTCCATATCTACAGAACATGGCATGTGACATGCCCTCTATTTCTCTTAGTAAAAATGAAATTTGTAAAGGATGCATGCTAGGTAAAAATATAAAGAAATCATTTCCTAGTAGTGACAACAGAGCTCAGGACATCTTAGATCTGGTTCATTCTGATGTATGTGGTCCCATGTCATCTCCCTCACCCAGTGGTTGTTTGTATTATGTCATTTTTATTGATGATTACTCAAGAAAATGTTGGATATATTTCCTTAAAGCTAAAAGTGACACATTTGATAAATTCAAAGAGTATAAATCCTTTATTGAAAAGCAGATAGGGAAATACATCAGAATCATTAGAATAGACAATGGAGGAGAGTTTGAATCTCTCCAGTTTGAGGATTTCTGCAAGTCAACAGGAATCAAGAGACAGTTGACCGTTCCATATAACCCTCAACAAAATGGAGTTGCTGAGAGGAAAAACAAGACAATTTGTGAGGCAGTGAAAGCAATGATGTTTGACCAGGATCTACTAAATTCTTTATGGGAAGAAGCTACCTCCACTGCCATGTATATTCATAATAGGTGTCCACATGCTATCTTGAAGGACAAGACTCCTAAAGAGGTATTCTCAGGGATCAAACATGGAGTAGGGAATCTAAGGATATCTGGATGTCTTGTGTATATTCATGTCTCTAAGGAAAAGAGGACAAAGATGGAACCCTCAGGAAAGAAAGGGGTTTTTGTGGGGTACAACGAGAACTCCAAGGATTACAATATTTATGTACCAGGTCAGAGGAAAATAGAGGTAAGGAAAGATGTGATTTTCCATGAGGAATTCAGATTTAAGAAATCCAGAGAGCTTCAACAAGAATCAGAAGCAGTTCAGCCAGCTTCACCCTCTTCCGAAAATGAAGAGTCAGATGATCAGAGGGAGGAACCTCATGAAGGGCCAAGTAATGAGCCCCTAGAACCTACTGAAGTGTTAGAAATAACTCTTGAAGAACCTCCAACCAAAAGGAATCCAGGGTGGCTTAAATAAATAATGTAGGAAGCAGAAAAGATAACTGCTCCCAAAGGAACTTTTAGGGAAAGGAGGAGGCCTCATAGGTTTGGAGGCTATGTTGCATTGATGAGAAACATTAGTGATGCCAAACCTTCTTCATTTGAAGAAGAAGATAAATTAAAAGTATGGAAGGATGCTATGCTTGAGGAATACATGTCTATTATAAAGAACATTGTCTGGGACATTGTGTCGAGGCCAAAAGACAAATCAATGGTTCCTTCCAAATGGATCTATAAGATCAAACATGTAGCTGACGGAAGTGTGGAAAAGTTCAAAGCAATATTTGTAGCCAGAGGCTTCACTTAGAAAGAAGGAATTGACTATGAAGAGACTTTTTCCCTTGTAGCCAGGTATACCTCCATTCGAACTATTATTGCTTTAGCTTCCATTCTTAGTTGGAAGCTACAACAAATGGATGTAAAAACAACATTCTTGAATGGAAAGATTAAACATGAGGTCTTTGTGGAACAACCAGATGGTTTTGTACTGCATGACAAAGGAACTCTTGTATGCAAGCTAAGGAAGGCCTTGTATGGTCTTAAGCTGGTTCCCCGAGTTTGGTATGACAGGATTGATGGCTTTATTAAAAGCCTGGTATTTCATAAAAGTGATGCTGATGCAAATCTGTACTTCAAGGTAAGAGGTAACCAACCTGTTATAATAATCATGTATGTTGATGATCTCTTTCTAACAGGAGATGAAGGGCTAATAGCCTGGTGTAAGAGGGAGCTAACCTCATAATTCAAGATGAAAGACTTAGGATTGATGCATTATTTCCTAGGATTGGAAATGTGGCAAAGACAGGGTGAGATATTTCTGGCACAAGGAAAATACACAGTGGATGTACTAAAGAGGTTTGGTATGATGGATTTCAAATCCATGTCTACTCCGATTGTTACCAACCTACAGAAGCTGCATGATTCTGATACAGGTTCAGATTTGGTGGATCCCACCATGTATAGGAAGCTGATTGGATCATTGATGTACATGATCCACACCATGTCAGATATATTCTATGCAATGATTGCAATGAATCAATTCATGACTGAACCGAGGTAAAGACACTATGTGGTAGCAAAGCACATCTTGAGATAGATCAGAGGGACCATTACTTATTATTTGAGATATACATCTAGTGGTGGTTTATTTCTGCATGGGTATGTAGATGCTGACTGGGTAGGAAGCCCAGTGGATTAGAAGAGTACTTCCGGATACTGCTTTAGTTTAGGATCTGCTATGATCTCTTGGTAAATCTGGAAGTAGGGATCCATTGCACAGAGTACAGTGGAGGCTGAGTACATTGCAACAAGTGATGCTAGCAAGGAAGCAACATGGCTCATAAAATTGGTTTCTGGGTTGTTTGGTGACAAGCTCGAGATGACGGTGGTTCACTGTGATAATAAAAGTTGCATAAAATTGACAGAGAACTCGATATTTCATGACAGGTCAAAACATATTGACATGAGGTACCACTAGATCTGAGACTTGGTCCAGAGAAAAACTGTAAAGTTACAGTACATAGCCACGAGCGAGCAGGTAGCTGATATCCTGACCAAGCCTCTAACCTTAAGACAATTTGTGCAACTAAGAGGCAAGATTGGTGTGGCTGAGAATTGTTGGATTACTGAGAGGGGGGGTGAATTAGTAATAATGTAATTATAATCCTTTTTCTTCAAATGTTATATCGATGTAGAATTATTATCCAATAATGAGCAGTAATAAATAAACAATCACACACATACACAGTACACCAGTGTTTTACGTGGAAACCCAAATCGGGTGAAAACCACATAATGCTTTTTCTTATATGTCTTTAAGAATTACATTCATTGGAAGCACCAACTTCCTTTGTTTTCCAGCTGCAATTGGAAGGAGGCTCCAACCCCCTAGTTTCTCAGGT
>JASDQU010013298.1:0-25346 GCA_032191745.1 Picea mariana
AATAAAGTGAAGTGATGAGTGTACTATAATTCAAAGTGAATACAAAATAAATTATTTAAATAATAAAGTTAATAGAGAAATTACTAAGTGGACAAGTGGTTAGAAGTGGGTTAGCCCTAAAATAAGGAAAGTGGTTTAAGAGATTTTAGAAGGTAAATAATTAAGTGAAGTGATGAGTGTACTATAAGTCAAAGTGGATCCAAAATAAATTATTTAAATAATAAATTTAATGGAGAAATTACTAAGTGGACAAGTGGTTAGAAGTGTGTTAACCCTAAAATAAAGAAAGTGGGTTAAGATGGTTAAAAGGTAACCCCTTGAGGAAGCTACATGAAAGTATAAATAAGAGGCAAGACTGTCTCATTTTAATCACACTTGAGAATATTGAATATCTACAAGTGACCAAGGTAACCAAATGATATCTAAGCCTACTTTCGTAGGGAAGGTGAAGTAAAGAAGACCGGAATTCATGGGAGGATAAATTCTTTTGATGATGCTTTCTACGGTATGTTATTTACATGTCATCTCACCATTTTCGCAATAACTTTTTTATAGAATGATTCAGATCGTAAAATTGATAGGCCGTTGAGGAAACATATCCAAGTAGTTTGTATAAAATTTCATCTTGTGGGTCATTGCATTTTTGGAGTTACACTCCGTGGAAAATAAGGTTTGTGGCTAGTCCTGAAACTAGTCTAAAACATGTGTTTCGGGTAAAAATGTCATAACTTCTTCATAACAGATCCAAATTCAGTAAGACCAAATGTATTGGTTAGATTACAACGTGTAGTATTCTGTGTACTATTTTCATATCCATACAACAAATATTCTGTGTGGGGAATGCTCTACAAGTTTGCTCTCTAGAATAAGCCATAATTCAACAAGGTATGCCATTTTTGCTACAACTCATTTTCTGAGAGGTTCCAAGTTGTGAAACCTGGAGGAAGTACATAAAAGACATTGAAGAACATTGTGTACCATTTTCAAATATTTATTCATTACAAGTACATAGTTATGATTATTGCAAGTTAGGGTTGTTGACTAATCCACAATTAGTCATGTGAGACTAAAGTAAAGTTTGATGAAAATGAGAGTCTCTTGTTGTTAAAGTTAAGGAAGGTTTGTAAGTATGTGATCATATACACCAGGTCTATTACAAAGTTACAAATCAGATTTGGATGATGAAATTGATGAGGGCTTTTGGTTGAGGTACATGTTGGGTGCATGGTTGAGACAAGTAGTTGATGAGTTGACACATACATGAGGTGTATAGTTGATGATGTTGGCACATCTTGATGAGTCATAGTTTATGTGTATTTGATGCATGATTGATACATATTTGGTGCATAGTTGATGCACTCATTGATGGTACAGGTTTAGGTACAGGTTAGTGCATGGTTGATGCACTTGTTTATGGTACAGGTTGATTACAGGTTGTTTGGACAGGTTATTGTGACATGTTATTTGTACAGGTTTGGTGCATGGTTGATGCATTTGTTTATGGTACAGGTTGATGTATAGGTTGATGTATGGTACATGTTGGCACATGTTATTGGTACAGGTTGTTACAAGTTGATTACAGGTTGATTGTTACAAGTTTACAACAATATATCTCACAGTGATAGTGTGACAGTGGTTCCATCATTCTACTTCTACGTCAGGGCAGTTGGACAGGGAAAGGAAATGTGGTTGTAGCCGGAGAATATAGGGGGTTGTAGCCTCCTTCTGGTTGTAGCCATAGAATTGGGGAGTTGGATCTTCCCTCGGGTTGTAGCCTGAGAAACTAGGGGGTTGTAGCCTCCTTCTGGTTGTAGCCAGAGAATTGGGGAGTTGGAGATTCCTTCAGGTTGTAGCCTGAGAAACTAGGGGGTTGGAGCCTCCTTCCAGTTGCAGCTAGAAAATAAAGGAATTTGGTGCTTCAAATGAATGTAATTCTTAAATACGCATAAGAAAAAACATTCCGTGGTTTTCTCATTCTTTGAGTTTCCACGTAAAAACACTGGTGTACTGTGTATGTGTATGATTTCTCATTTGTTCATTATTTATTTACTCTGCAGCTATTGGATGATAATGATACATAAATATAACACTTTCATTTTGTGGTTAAAAGTGATTATTGCTCTATTACTGATTCAACCCCCTTCTCAGTAATCCAACAATTGGTATCAGAGCAGGTTCCTTCAGGAAACAGTTTAACCACTGGAAGGAGATCATGGATTATTCTGAGAATGGAGTACTGATGTTTAATGGTCATAATGGTTTAAATTATGAGATGTGGAGCAGAAGGACAAAAGTATTTTTCCAGGCATAGGTACATTATATTTGGTTATCAGTTGTTATAGGATATGATAGTTCAAAAAGGTAAAAGACTGCAACCAAGAAGGAATTGAAGAAAAGTAACAAAATAGCAATGGATTTCATCTGGGAAGGATTACCTAATCCGGTAAAAGAAAAGGTTGGTAAATGTTCATCAACCAAAGAACTTTGGGATAAGTTACATGACATATATTCTTCACCCATTGTAGATTCAAAAAATGCCAAAGAAGATGCAGATACATATCAAGAAGAATTATGTTCACCATGTCAAACAGATTCAGAAGATGAAGAGTACACAATCACCCGAGGTATGTTGTTTTGCTTTAATTGTGAAAAACACAGACATCTTGAAATAGAATGCCATGAAGGAAATGAGACAAAAAAACTAATTGAAAGGGAAGACACTTATGAAGGAGAATTGATTAGTGCTTTAGATGAACTAAGAGAAGAAAATAAGTCACTCAAGAAAGAATTGTTGAAATAAAAGGAAAGTGTTCACAATTTTGAAGAAGCCCAACAGGTCATAGAGAACTTGAGAACTCAGCTAGAAGAAGCCATAAAGATCGAAGAAAATATTGAATATCAAAAGCAGTATTTGGAAACCAACATAGCAACACAAAAGGAAGAAGCAGAAATGAGAGAGAAGATATTGACAGATCATCTTAAGGAAATAACTAACGATCTAAACCAGCTTGAGGCAAAGTTTGGTCAAGAAGATAAAGGACTTGAAGAAGAAATAATCACATTAAAAATCCATCTTGAAGAAGCAAAAAGAACAGAAGAAGTCATGAAGTCTCAGATAATGAAGAAACAAGAAGAGGTTGAGAGGCTTGAAGAAGAAGTTGTCACATTGAGAAGTAAAATCGTCAAGCTAAACAAGAACATTGAAGAGACAGAAACATCCACATCAGTTATAGAGAATGAAGAGAAACACTCTAGGTTGCTAGAAAAGAAGAATGAAGAAAATAGAAAGAGTTATGCAAAAGTACTCAAAGGAAAGAATCATGGTCAACCTGAATCTAAGAAAAATATTGAATATACATCTTCAAGAAGACCATTCATGTTCAAGCCACAAAAAAGCTTCAATCATGATCATGATCAATCAAGGCATAAATTCAGAAGGACTACACCACATAGAAGATCATTCATTCCCAGGTATGCAAATTCTTTTTATTGTACTAATTTTGGACATAAGGTTGCAGATTGCATGGATTATAATGTTCAAGCAAGAAATGCCTATGTGGCCCCATGTAACATTGAATGTTACAAATGTCATAACTATGGACACATAGCTAGTGATTGTAGAAGCATGATCAATACTTCAATGAAAGAGAACATTGATACCAGATATAAGAAAGTATGGACAAGAAAACAGGAAGAACAAGTGAACAAAGACCAAGTCCCAGAGATCACAAGATTGACAATAAAATGAGATGAAGAAAATTCTACAGAGAAAAAGAAATATGTTAGATACAGAAAGGTTTGGAAAATAGCTGAAAGAAAAGAAGGACAGTTAAATAAGGAACAAGTTCAAGAGATTGTACTTCCAAGCATTGTAGTGAAAGATATATCCATAGACAGAAAGAAAGAATTCAGAGCTCAGAGAGATGATGAATCTACCAATGAAGATGATGATGAATACACATCCGAGTAGGAATTTTTGTGAGCCATCCGACTTAGAGACTCCCAGGTAATATGAGAATTAGTCAGGGGGAGTCTATGCGATAGCTATGACAGACCAAAGAAACATCCTTTGAGCAACTTGCAGAGTTTGAGAAGACATATCCAGAGAAACCAGTTAACATAAGTACAATCAGTTGTAGTAGTGAAGACTTCATGATAGTATAGTAATAAATGGGTTAGCATTATGGACAATTGTGCAATAGAGTCTTGGACATTATGGACAGAGGTGGATTTGTAATAACACTTAGCAGGTTTGAACATATACATGACAGTGGATGAAAGCATGGATTCTAGATTGGTTCAGAGAGTGGTTCAGAGACAAATGAACATTATGGATGTTAATTACACAAGAAATGGCTTGTACAATGCTAATGGATTCCAAATTGACAGATATTGTTTTGGACACATATAATGCATACAATAGTTCACATTCAAAATAGAGTAATGCTCAGAAAAAACAATGACAAAACACCCTATGAGCTTTGGAAAGGAAGTGTAGACAACAGCCTCTACTTCAAGGTAACTCAAGATAGTATTTTATTAATTGAAATTTATGTTGATGATATTTTTTTTTTGGAATTACTAATGAAAGGTTAAGCCAAAAATTTGCAAAGGACATGCATAATTAATTTAAAATGTCATTACTCGGAGAACTATCCTTCTTTCTGTGTCTTCAGATATGTCAAAGCAATTGAGGATTTTTTTTTCCCTCAAATTAAGTATATTAGAGAAAGGCTAAAGAGGTTCAGAATGGAAGATTACAAACCAATTACCACTCCTATGCAAACCAGTTGCAAGTTAAGAAAAGATGATGATTCAAAGTCTACATACCAGAGGAAATACAGGTCAATGATTGGTAGCTTACTATATATGACAACATCCAGATCAGATGTAATGCAGGCTGTTAGACATGTGGCACGATTTCAAGCAACACTAAAGGAATCACATGTATTAGCAGTGAAGAGGATTTTTAGATATCTCAAAGGAACAAAAAAGTTTGGATTATGGTATCCAAAAGGAAAGGATCTATCACTTATTGCCTACACAGATGCATATTGGGAAGGCTGCATTGATGACCGACGAAGCACCAATGGAGCAACGTTCTACTTGGGTGAATGTTTAGTATCATGGCTAAGCAAGAAACAATCATCAATATCCTTATCTAAGCATAGTATATTGCAGCAACAACATGTTGTATATAGGTTCTATGGATGAAACAAACTCTGACATATATATATAGGTTGAGTATGATAAGCCCATTCCAATCTATTGTGATAATAAAAGAGCCATCCGTATCTCAAAAAACCTGGTGATGCACTCGAAGATAAAGCACATTCCAATCAAGTATTACTTTCTATGGGACAATTTGTAGAGAAGAACATCATAGTTGAATATGTGGGCATAGAAGAACAAGTGGAAGACATATTTACAAAACCGCTTCCACGAGAAGCCTTTGAGTATCTTCGCCAGAGACTCAGAGTAATTTCTACTCCAAAATGAATTCTTTTGAATGCTTATCTTATATGTCTTAGATTTACACGAGGAAGCACCATAAAGAGGAAAATTTAGGTGGGGAGATCATTTCAGGAAGAGTTCAGTCAGGGGGAGTATCCCCAAGGATAGTTCAGTGGGTTAACCCTAAAATAAGGAAAGTGGGTTAAGATGGTTAAATGGTAACCCCTTGAGGAAACTACATGAAAGTATAAATAAGAGGCAAGGTTCTCTCATTTTAATCACATTTGAGCATATTGAATATCTACAAGTGAATGAGGTAACCACAGGATATATAAACCTAATTTCATAGGGAAGGTGAAGTAAAGAAGGCCTAAATTCAAGGGAGGATAAATTCTTTTGATGATACTTTCTAAGGTATGTTATTTACAGGTCATCTCACCATTTTCACAATAAATTTTTTTCTAGAATGATTCAGACTGTGAAATTGAGAGGTCATTGAGGAAACATATCCAAGTAGTTGTGATCAAAATTTCAGCTTGTGGGTTGTTTTATTTTTGGAGTTACACTTCGTGGAAAATAGGGTTTGTGGATAGTCCTGAAACTAGTCTAAAACAAGTGTTTCGGGTAAAAACGTCATAACTTATTCATAACAGATCCAAATTTAGTAACACAAAATGTATTGGTTAGAGTACAATCTGTAGTATTTTGTGTACCATTTTCAGATCCATACAACAAATATTCCGTGCGGGGCACACTCTACAAGTTTTCTCTCTAGAATAAGACAAAATTCAACAAGGTATACCATTTTTGCTATAACTCCTTTTCTGAGAGGTTCTAAGTAGTGAAATCCGGAGGAAGTGCATAAAGGATACCGAGGAACATTGTATACCATTTTCATATCTTTATTCATTACATGTACATAGTTATGATTATTTCAAGTTAGGGTTGTTGACTAATCCAAAATTAGTCATGTAAGACTAAAGTACAATTTGATGAAAATGCTAGTTTCTTGTTGTTAAAGTTAAGGAAGGTTTGCAGGTATGTGATCATACACACCAGATCTATTACATATTTACAAATCAGATTTGGATAATGAAATTGATGAGGGATTTTGGTTGAGGTACATGTTGGGTACATGGTTGAGACAAGTAGTTGATGAGTTGGCACATACATGAGGTGTATAGTTGATGATGTTATTACATCTTGATGAGTCACAGTTTATGTTTATTTGATGCATGATTGGTACATATTTGGTACATGGTTGATGCACTCGTTGATGGTACAGGTTGAGGTACAGGTTGGTGCATGGTTGATGCACTTGTTTATGGTACAGGTTGATTACAGGTTGTTTGGACAGGTTATTTGTATAGGTTTGGTGCATGGTTGATGCATTTGTTTATGGTACAGATTGATGTATGGTACATGTTGGCACATATTATTGGTGCAGGTTGTTATAGGTTGATTACAGGTTGATTGGTATAGGTTTACAACAATATATATCACAATGATAGTGTGATAGTGGTTCCATCATTCTACTTCTACGCTAGGGAGGTTGGATGGGGAAAGGACATGTGGTTGTAGCCACCTTTTGGTTGTAGCCGAAGAACATAGGGGGTTGCAGTCCCCTTCTGGTTGTAGCCAGAGAATTGGGGAGTTGAAGCTTCCCTCAGGTTGTAGCTTGAGAAACTAGGGGGTTGTAGCCTCATTCTGGTTGTAGCCAGAGAATTGGGGAGTTGGAGTTTCCTTCAGGTTGTAGCCTGAGAAACTAGGGGGTTGGAGCCTCCTTCCAGTTGCAGCTAGAAAACAAAGGAAGTTGGTGCTTCCAATGAATGTAATTCTTAAATACATATACGAAAAAACATTTCGTGGTTTTCTCCCGCTTTGGGTTTCCACGTAAAAACATTGGTGTGCTGTGTATGTGTATGATTGCTCATTTGTTCATTATTTATTTACTCTGCAACTATTGTATGAGAATGCTACATTGATATAACACTTGCATTTTGTGGTTAAAAAGGATTATTTATCTATTACTAATTCACCCCCTTCTCAGTAATCCAACAATATACACACCGGGGTGTACAAAAATTAAAAAGCACCAGTGCTTCATATGTAAACAAGGCAAAGCCAATGCATAGAAATCCTAAGAGCATCGATGCTCTACATACAATGAAAAAGGTGAAACTGATGCACAATAATTATTTGAGAACTGATGCTTTTGTATTATATTAACGCACTGGGGCAGGTTTGTAAAGAGTGCATCGATGCATTTTGACAATAAAAGCACCAAAAAAAAATCCTTTGCTACAGCCTCTGTATGCCCAAAGTTTTTTAGTTATATCCATGGAACATCCATTAAAACCTATACTAAAACCTCCACAGTTAATAAAGGAGGTTGTAGCAAAGTTTGTATCACTAAAACCCTCTGCTAAAAGGTGTTCTCCTTGTAGTGTGAAGAGGTAACTTAGTGACAAAAACATAGGATACCCATAGAGGTGGTAGTTGAAGGAAGCGACTGCACATGAATTATATGTTGGATGGATATGGGGAAATTCCGCCATCCACTTCGGGACATACCCCCAATACCCCTAAAGATAACTGATTCATTCTCACCTTCACTAGTTTCTTCTGGCGGGTTCATGCCCCATTGTTGAAATTGTTGGAAGGCCTAGTTATGTTGGCCCAACCCTGTCCTCTTGTACTAGGGTTGAATTCTCACAGTTCTCCCTTCAACACCAACGGTAGATAGGAACTGAACTGTCTCACGACGTTCTAAACCCAACTCACGTACCTACACACATTTTTTCTTTTTCATACCCTCATGCAAAAGACTTGATCCAATCAAAACACTTATTGCATTAGACTAAACTATAAATGTTGTTGTATTCTTTCACTCAATTGTTTCAATTTGGTTCTAATATTTTTCTTTGATTAGGCCATTTTATAAAAACATTGATTGTTAGCTCCCACTTAAAAATCACATTCTCACCATAATTCTTTAATCCCAGTGGACCCTCTGTTACCTTGACATTCTCGATGCTTGCTTAGCCTCCCACTAGTGTTGGGAGGTGTTCCTGGTATTACTACTTCTCCGGTCCAATCCTCTTACTCACATTCACCTTTGAAAGCGTCGTTGCTTGGCTCAACCCTACTTGGATCAACCTTTTTAGGTTCAACTGCTTAGAACAACCCCCTCAGAGGATCTTCCTCATTAGGAGTTGGCCACCAACAACCGGTCAACATGGAAGGTGTTCCACAGTCGAAGGCTCCAACCCAAAATGCGACCAATTTACCATATATGGTTTCACTATTTAATGAAATTGACCAATGATCCCATTTTTCACGTTGTAACTTGGCCCCCAATGCCAACCAAACTTATGTTAGACATTCCAAATTTTGAAGGGAATCTAGGTGAAGACCTAGGAAACCATATCATAACCTTTCACCCTTGGTTTTCATCCAACATCATCACATGATATTATATCTAGTTATGTTTGTTTCAATTAACCTTAACTAGACCATTCACCAGATGGTATATTGATGAAAAGGTTGGGTCACATGTTGGTTTTGCATCTTTAGCAAACTCATTCCTAACATTTTTCTAGTTATTATTTTTCCATGACATAGCTCTAAAAATCCTCAATGATTTCCAACAAAACACATCTACACATATCACAGATCACATCCATGAGTGGTGTTGGCAGCGAGGCTTGTGCAGGACTGGAGTTAAAGATAAAATCCTCATTGATTGATTTCTAAAATCTCTCATGTCCCTAATATCCAAAGATGTGGCTACCATCATGCCCCATAGTGAGGACAAAGATATCCTCAAAGCTCAACATTTTGACCTAATTTATGCTCAATCAAGGTATTTATACATGGTCCTCTTGGATGCTCGTCATCCTCAACCCTTTAAGCCAACGAAACCCATGGCATCTCATTTTGTAGATGGATTGAATGGGTCATGTTGAGGGATATGGATTCCTAGTACTCAATAGTGAGTATTAAACTCAAGGATGAGGCCCAATTAGACTCCTCCTTGTTTGGTATGGAATAATCATTCGGGTTGATGGCCTGAAAATCGTTCAATGGGATTTAAGAGTTGTTTGGTTGCATTCTTTTATTTTATTTTAGTGTTTTTATGTTTTGTTATTATCTACTGTGTAAGAGAAATGAAATAAAGAGTATGGAGAAGTATGTGTTGAGGATAACCTGTTAGCACAGTCAATGGGAAACATTTCAGAGTTCTAGGTTCATACATAAACAATTCTGCTATAAACATATTATTCGATAGATATTTTCTAGGAAACAATTAGATAATTATATTACCATAAACGAATACATTTTTAACAACAAGAAACTCATAAATAATTCCACAATATCCCATATCACATAGAAATAAAACTAACTAATAAATCTAAACGAACACTTTCACTAAAAATATCCAACAATTCATTAGACAAATAAGATAACTTAATAGTATCAAAATTCTTACTAGATGCATGTAACATTTACACAATTCTAGAATAGTCCACGATGATGAGAAAACACACAAATTCCGTAAAATTCCTTGGATAGTTCCAAGCTTATGAATTAAGCTTCAAAAAATATTTCTCAGCTACAATAATCCAAAATTTCTCTTACAATCCATCAACCATTGTTCTTTGGTCAATCCCTATATATATTAAACCTTTCTTGCTAAACATAATAAATTCTATTTCATACAAAATTGAAATGTCTAAAAATAAACTCGCATGCTAAGATGAATTTTGTGAACTGGGTGGTTCGTCAGTTGCATTCTCACTGTCATAGGCCACCCATTGAGAAAATAAATCCTCACACATATGCATGTAAAGGAACTGGTGTTGATCCATTGGAAAACTAAGGGTTTCCCTCATGTCTCTGAATTGTTGCATGTATTTCGCTATCCTCAGAGTCAATCACTCTAGTCTATCGACTGATTTGACTTTGGTGATAAAAAACTTCCTCATGTGGCCATGTTCCATCGTGGTGATTCCTTTGATGTCCTCCTCATATTTCCAATCTCAAATTACCAAATTTTGGTCCACTGAAGGATTTTTGGGGTTTGGGTTGAAGATGAACCCTCATCATGTGAAACTAACCCATTATGTGAATGATAAACTACTCGAAGTGGATGACCTAATAGAAGTTATAATGCACACACACACATACATATTGAAAGGTTAAAACCCAAATCAATTGAGTTTAGTTCTAATTTCCCAATCCATATGTAGCATCGCCAACCACCTAGGTTGGGACCTGCTACTCTACATGCTTCTTCCAAAATATGCTCTAAGATTGCTCAGATACCAGAATGTAATATTCCTAGCATACTACTGAGAATTATTAATCTAAATTTCACTTCACAGATTTTACTCTAAACACAAGTCCACACAGTATCACTTGAAGCAATGTGCTCAACACAAACTTGAGTTGCGCCACACAACTTATAACAATGGAAAAAACATTCTCCTTTTAACACAACTTTAAGCAACGAAACTAACTCAATAAATGCACACACCAACATATTGATCACACAACACAACCATGCACACAACCATCTTGGAGTCGTGCGCCAAATCTAATTTCATTGTGCGCGAAGTCTATTTCCTTAAACACACACACGAATTCCAACCTTCTGTGCATAGAAGTTACTTTCCTACGCACCCATCTACCCAATCCTCTTCTTGAAGACTCATAACCAAAATCCCAAGATTAACTTAACAGGAAAGGATATCATCAACAAACATACTCATGCACAACTACAAATATAGGCTATAAACACCATATTTACATGTACAAGCAACATTAAACAAAACAACAACAAATACTTATATGTGACTACATACAATAATTAACCCTTATCAAGCATAGACACATATGCACACAATAAACAAGACAAGCACATAAAGAACACTTATCTTTTATGAAAATCACCAAGTGCGCACATAACTTAGACATTCTTCCTAGCCATAGACTCTATTGATCACAATCTTTCAACAACAGTTCACCCCCGAGCTGGGGCTTAACCCCACCAGGGAAAAAAGGGGTTCATAGCTACAAGATAAGGTTTGATTCTCAATAGAATTTCTAATTCCAAGGTGCCTGATGTTGTAACTAGCCTACAAATGGGGTTAATTTTCTATAGTAGCCTAACAGGCCACGGGTCCTAGGTGACTCCATAGAGAGTTCCCTCTCCTTTTTACTTGCATTATTTCCATACCAGAGAAAAGAGAGCAGAGAAACCTCACCTAGTCATCTTTTCTATGGAACAACAACCAATCTCTCACCCAAAGAGACTGCTCACAGTCTCTCAACTCGTCTCCTGGACAGTAAAACTCTGATTACATCTCCTCAACTCCTTACAAGATTCTCTATGCAGATAAGGTAATAGCCAAATTTTCCATATATTCCAACCCCCTTCTGTTCATGAGAGATTTAAACATGCATAATCATAATAATAATACCCAAAATACACTAAGGCCAACAATATATATTGCATGCCTTCCACTTGACACTTGTCACCTTCAGAAATAGCTTTAAGCCACTTGGTGACTTGTTCCCATCCCCAGGAACTTAGGATAAAATAATTATCTTCATTACACTTTTTTGGAAATATTATTAAAATATTTCCCGAGACTTACGTCTCACCCCCTTTTCCCTTTTCAGGTGGAGTCAACCCCCCATCTCTTTTCATCTGAATTTGTCTGCACGCAACGGCGTTATTTTATTATTAACTTGAACATAATTACATGGATAGGCTCACTAGCCTATCTGCATCTCGACTCACTAGCCTCATACTCACATAGGCTACCCCGACCTCAATACATCCATCCATACATACATACATACATACATACATATACATATACATATACATATACACATACACACACACACACACACACACACACACACACACACACACACACACACACACACACACACACACACACACACACATATATATATATAACTAAATTTTGTGCACTTCCAGGTCATTACCGCACACTTACCCAAGTGCGCGCAACACAATGAAGTGTGCACACTTACCCAGGTGCGCGCAACACACAAAATGTGCACACCCTATCTTTGATAACAATTCTCCACTCACTTACTCAAATACACGCAACACCAAAACTAGGTGCCAACGAATCACCAACCTATATATACATTACATGAGCCATTAGTACCAATGACTCACCAGCCTATATGTACAATTACAAAGGGTCTGGATCAGGGACATTACAACATATCGTTATGTTGAGTCAATCAAGATATCTAGTGAACCATGGCATGATATCATTGATGATGATGGTGATTGTTACCATTGTTTGAGACCAACTTTGGCCTATCAGACATTAAGAAAAATGACAAGGAAATAATTTTTTTCTTTAGAATTTTATTTCTATTATAAAAAATCTCAGAGAGAAGATTTCCTAAATCTCCATATTTTTGAAGACTTAACATGTTATGAAGGTTGATATTGTTACAAATATTTTGAATTTGAGATCTAATGTGGGCATACATAGAACATTATGAGAGAAAGTGTTTTTCATCCTACACCTTCTTAGTATCTTAAATATGAAAAATTCTTTCATCCCATGACGTTTTAGGAATTATCTAGTGTGGATTTTCAGTATGGAGTTCGTGAGAGTTTGTTCTCATTTTAGAAATGTTGATTTTATTATGTATGCTAGCTATAATATAAAGATACTTTCAATCTTGTAGATTATGGTTGTTGACCTAATTATTGTATCTTGATTTTTTCTTATCCTCTAATTCTTTATCGCACCACAATTTCTCCTTAAATTTAGATATGATAGTATTTTAAATGGTATCGATATTTTATTGAGTGACCTCCTCTACTATTCTCCAATGATTTATCAAAGACTTGGCATCTTTGTGAAAACCCCTCTTAAGTAATAGGTGGCTTTGATTATAGTTCAAAGAAATATTAGGGAGCCTCTTGTCTTTCATGTTGGCTATCTTATGCTTGTACTATAGGTACCTAGTCATAGCCATAGTCTTAATAGGGGAAATAACTAGTTCTATGAGGAGGATACGACAAGGTGTATTGATTTTAATTTTAATATTATAAATTATAAAATGATTTTGGATTTGTTCAATCTTCCTCCAAGATCCTTTAGATATGTTTGATCCCCAAACTTCACATGTCTTAGTAGAAATCCAGTAAAACTAAATGATTTCAACTAGAAGATGCAAACAAAATATATGAGCTAATAGGAAGGATGTCCAAATACAAACCAAGGTTGGTTCAATTTTATAGGGAAGTAAGGACTTGTCACTTCCTCTTAAATTTAAAAGTAAACATCAAACCTCCAATAATCATGCTATCCATGGTAGTTGGATATCATTTGTCCCAATGCTCGATGTAGGGATTGAATTCTCTAGTGTGGTAGTAGTTAGATGATTGCAAGTATAAAACATAATTTTCAAATTTTGGATTGTTTATCATTTCAGATGGATTTGTTCCTCCCAAGTAGTAAGTAATACTCGTGTCATTCTTCAATGCTTAGTATAGTCACTCTAATTACTTCAATATTATTAAATACCAACATAGCATTTCCATGTATAGTATGTGCAATATTGTTAAATACAAACACAACATTACCATGTATAGTATGTGCAATATTGTTAAATACAAACACAACATTACCATGTATAGTATTTGCATGAATTATTATGCTCATAGAAACCTTAATATGTTGAACTTGTTATATGTTGATGGTCATCTGCACACTCATATATACATTGCAGGGTTCATAAATACCTCTAGATGCTCATTGTTTGGAGAAAATTGTTCATTTGAGGAACACTCCAATGACAAAGAGTTCTTTATGAAAAGGAATACATTAAAATTTGTTGTTGAGGATGTGATACATCACCTATCTCCCATAAAAGAGTTATTTATTAACTATAGCTCCCATAGAACACGTACCATTAAAAAAAGTGGCTTGCATTGAGACTATTTTCAAACATCCCCATGTAGAGTAATAAAAATATGAACTAATTGTATTTTGGGGTTTATAATTGAATTAATATACATTGATTGTGTACTTTGAAAATTGTTTTCAAATGTGGTTGGTTGCACATGAACTGTAATATTACAATCATACTTCTAATAAATATTTGTTATGATGTCTCAACATTCTAAATGAAATAGTTTTACCGATTCATTCATTTAATGATCATATTATTGCAATTGAGAGTACAMTGATGASTATCATGTTTATGCTCKTCCAGTGGATCTCACCAYGATGTCAAATTGATAGAAGATTGCTAAAAGGGAACTTAGTGAAGAATAATATCATGCACGGTCATGTCAACCACCTATTTAATTTCCACTTTACCTCAAGCCACTAATTCAATTTGTCAATAATACCATTGATTCTTCACATGCTAGGAATGTAAACAATGATATATAATTTGTTATGGATGATTAATTACGGGATAAAAATGGCTTGTAAATATTATTCATAAATAGATTTGTGTAGTATAAGTTCAATAACAATGGTCCTATCATCTATACCTTTATCAGAGATTGAAAAATGTTTCCATTACATATTTTTGGAAATGGTTCAAATTATACCTAATAGGGAAAACCATGTTTTTGTAAAATGTAAAAGTAAATGTTATGTTAACATGTTTGTTGGCATGATTAAGGTAAAATTAGAGATATCCGATAAAATTGGAACGATACAGAGAAGATTAGCATGGCCCTTGCGCAACGATGACACGCGCAAATCGAATAAAATAAAAAATAAAAAATGGAAAGGTTGATGCATACCCATGGAGAGGGGGGCGAATGGAGATTTTGAATTTTAGAAGCGCGATAATTTTTTCAATGAACTAGAGCTAAAAGAGAAATCACATGGAAGCTACTTGGTTTAACTTAGGGGTAGTGGTATCTAACACTCTTCTTTTTCGCAGTTTCTCTAACTCTTAGTTTTCACTGGAGGTAGTTTCTCCAGTTTCAGATTGGTTTTATTTACTTCTACCACAACAGTTTGGCAATGGCCTCACATTGGGCAGAAGTTTTCTTTAGTTAGCGATTATAGCCGGTTAGGTGGCTATTTCTCATGGAAGGATCCCACTATCCTCTTTGTCATTTATTTCCGTCCTCGGAAACTGGTTCTATTTGCAACCCACATTAATAATATTTATTAAAATCTGAGGTGGCCCCTCGTTTTTCACCCGACGTCCTAATTGTTTTTATTGGTATCTCGTTAGTGGAGCCCAGGTGGCTAGATTCATGACCCACCCTAGGATAGAAGCGATAAAGGCTGACATCCAAGCCCTTATGGGAGAGGAGGATGAGGGGTTTTGGCAGGTTGAAGGTCTTTTCGTCTCTGTCGATGCACTGAGCAGAGGTACATCAACCTTAAAGACTACATTAAACCCACTACCAAACACCTCGGGGTTACCTAAGAATCCTTCTTCCATGGAACAATTGTATTCTGGAAACTTACCTCATCTCTCTAATGCTCTCCCGTAGAAGCTTTCTACCTATCCTATGTCGGCTCTGAGAGAATCTTTATCGAGGGACACTAGTGGAAAAAGGTTTTAAAAAACTCCAGGGCAAGGGAGGGCGTCGTTTGTGGAGGCCAAATAAAGTGGTACGTAAAATGGTATTAGTCTCATATATCTATTTGGTCGAGACATGTAGATTGTCCATCTGCATACTGGTAGGTAGACTATCATACAAAAACCTGAGCAATTTATCGCTTTCCCTTTGGGCTGAACAGGTATGGAAGCCTCTTCTAGGTTATGTCCCTGAGACTCTGCCATTAACTAAAAGGTGGTTCGGTTTTCTTTGTCTCTCACCAGAAGACACTACTTGTTTACTCAGTAAATATTGGATCATTGGTGGGAGCAGTTTAATGTTGAAACAATGGCACATTGCTTTTGACTTGCAGACGAAGTATTTTCATCAACGACACCTGTGGGTGCTTTTACCTGGTTTAACTTGGAATTTTTGGAATCATGAAGCTATACAAGCTATCAGGAATTCCCCAGGATCTTTAATTGCGGTAGATGAGCCTGCGCTTAAAGCAAGTTCAAGGAAAATGGCAAAGATTTTAGTTTCCATGGATATACACACTGGACTTCCTGAGGTTCTTGAAATAGAATGGTGTGGAATAAGCTTTCAAAAATGTATAGACTACCTTGGTTTACCGTTTAGATGCACCTTATGTAGAAGTACAGGTCACTTGAGACTAAACTGCTAGGGTTTTAAAGAGGAGGAGGATGACACAGATGGTATTTCTCCTTACCAGTAGTCACCTGGTGTTACCAGGGTACTTATTTTTCAGGCTTAGGCTCCTTCCAGTTCCTACTTAAAGAACCAGTTTTGACTATTTTGGAAGACTCTATCACGGGTAAGATTAAAAATCTTTGTCCCACTCTTTTTTCTTCCTTGACTCAACTTGAATTGGAAGCTTTGGAGGAGTCTTATTGGTTAAAAAATCATACGTTTGGGGTTGGTACTGCAACAATAGAGAAACATAGTACCCCTGAAAAGTTAATTTCTAAGTCGAATACAGGAAATAAGTTTGTCCACGCATCGACTGGGATTATTCCTCCTACTGACCCGAACCCTACCATATTGGACCCCCTCTCACCTACTCATTTTGATTCACCGTCAGTTCCCGACATCCCTTTTGGTTTACCTACTTCACCTAATATAGAATCACAGAGTCTATCAAGTTATAAAGAACCAGAGAATGATGAGCCTACCCTTCATGCTGTATTGGATTCACTCTTACCTTTTATAAAGGATCCTAGTTCCTTGATCAACCTTCCCATTTACCTTGGTAAATCCATTTTGAACCCAAGTGATTCCATGGGTGAGTCTAGTAACTTGTATTCGCAGACCGCTAGTGCTGAGAAAAAATTTGCTTGGTCTAGGGGTATAGGGATTGATTACTCACCTATCAAAACTAGAAGCGCTAGAAAAAAAGGCGATTGTGGAGGTCCCTATAACTACAAATTCCACACTTTCCACTAATAGTGGGGCACTTAGAGCAGTGAAGGCCCTTGCTCGTGCCAAGTGATGATTTTTCTCTCCCTTAACCTTAGAGGGACCAGAGGCACCCTAAAAGCTGCCTCATTTCGAAGAGTGTTGGAAAAAACCCACCCAGATATGGTATTTCTACAAGAAACTCTAGTCTCGGCACAAAATTCTAGGTCCTTTATGCAAACTTTCCACCCAGATTGGTTCTGTGTCGCTGTTAACTCTTTTGGAACTTCAGGTGGTTTATTGGTGGCTTGGGACCCAAATATTTTCACTTTGGCCCCATCCCTCACTGTCAGTGGACTCTTATTGGCATGTACTTGCTTATCTAATAATATGGATATTGCTCTACTAAATTTCTATGGGTCGTGCGTGGATAAATGAAGATTCTGGAATTTAGTGGCGAATTCTAGACTATTAGGTATTAAAAATCTCATTTTAGCAGGCGATCTGAATATCACT
Organism: Picea mariana; assembly: GCA_032191745.1. Lineage (NCBI taxonomy): Eukaryota > Viridiplantae > Streptophyta > Pinopsida > Pinales > Pinaceae > Picea > Picea mariana. The sequence goes on from JASDQU010013298.1 coordinate 17,972, forward strand.
TTGGCTTCGGGTGAAACATGGGGTGAAGGAGCATTGGTGGGATCATCAGATGATTATTAAAAGATGCTTTTTCAGAACAAAAGTCTTATTGATGTTGAGCCAGTTAAAGTTTTACCTACTTGGAGGAACGGGTGGTTGGGAACAAATGATATTTGGAAGTGTCTTGACAGATTTCTTGCATATGAAGAACTGCTATCAAATATTGACCATTTCAAATCATGGGTAGAATACCCTTATGTATTTGACCATGCCCCAGTGCTATAACAATTGGAATTTTCCCCTCTTTTCAGAGCTTACCCTTTCAAATTCAACTCGATTTGGTTGATGGAGCAGGAATTTGAGGAGATAGTACACGCCCTATGGACTGATAAAAAAATCCTAATTGAAAATAACAAACAGAACCGTACGGTATGGAAACTCAAAGAGTTAAAGGTATCTACAAAGAAATGGAAAAAGGCTTGCATATTAAAGGAAGCGAGTCATCTAGCGCAAATCGACCGAGAAATAAATCATTTGCTTCAATATGAAACTGGAGTTATGAGAACTGAACAGGAGGAATTCAAACTAAAGGACCTTTAACTTTGCAGAAATAACTATTTAAAAAGGAAAGAAGAACTTTGGCGCCAGAGAAGTCATGCCATATGGTTAAAGAGTGGTGATATTAATACTAAATTCTTCCAGAGTTATGCAAATTTCAGAAGAAATAAAAACTTTGTATGGGAAATAAAAGACGATTTGGGTAGTCTCCATACATGCCAGGAAACTTTGAAATCTGTAGCAACAAATTATTTCAAATCTTTCTTCAAATCTCAGGAACATTCTCAGATAGAAGACCAGGTAAGAGTTGTTAATCTTTACAACAAGTTCATTACAGAGGTAGAAGAAAAAAAATTATACCGACCTGTGGAGTCTTCTGAATTGAAAGTAATTCTCTCATTTTTTAAGCGAGATAAGAGCCTGGGGCCCAATGAGTGGATGGCCGATTTTTTCTCTCATTTATTTGATTTGGTTGGTGGTGATCTCCTGGAGATGGTGGAAGAAACAATAACTAAAGGTTTAAATGTAGGCAGACTAAACTCCACTTTCTTGTCATTAATACCAAAAGTAAATAATCCACAGACTTTTGGTGACTATAGGCCAATATCACTTTGTAATCTTTGCTATAAAATAATCACTAAGATTATAGCAAATAGGATGAAACCTTTTCTGTCGAAGTCACTTTCACTGGAGCAACTAGGGTTTCTGAAAGGACACCACATTCAGGATGCTATTGGTACGGTACACGAATGTTTACACAGCATAAAAAAAGAGAGTTTAAAATCATTGCTACTAAAATTGGATTTACGAAACGCTTATGATTGCATCAGTTGGGATATGTTAAGAATGATTCTGATTCAAATCGGGTTGGGTAATGATATGACAAAGTGGATAATGAGTTGCATTATTTCATTGACTTTTGAAGTCTTATTAAATGGAGAGGCCACTGATTTTTTTAAAGGTGGAAGAGGACTTTGCCAAGGATGCCCATTATCGCCTCTTTTATTTATTTTGGTCATGGAGGGACTAAGCCTCTTACTAAAAGAGGGACAAAACAAAGGGATGCTAACAGGTATAAAAGTATCCAGGACTTTAAGAATCCTACATATTCTATTTGTAGATGATGTTGTTATCATGACAAATGCAACTTTAGATGAATGGTGGGAAATAGATAAGATTGTCAAACTTTTCTATTTAGCGTCCAGTTTAGTGGTAAATTTACAAAAATTGACGGTACTCAATGAAGGCCTTTCACATCAAGAGCTGGATCCTTTCAAGGGTTTTCTACCTTTTTGTTTCATTGACTTGTCTGTTGGTTTCAAATATCTTGGGTACCATTTGAAAACAGGTTTTCAATGAATTAAAGATTGGAATTGGATGCTTCAGAAATTTGAAAGAAAGATTGGTAATTGGTGTTATAGGTGATTGACTCTGGGAGGTCGACTTACTCTCCTAAAATTTGTTTTAGAGTGCCAGCTTGTTTACTGGATGTCACTTGAGATTATTCCAATCACTGTCTTAAACAACCTGAGAAAAATCATGTTCAATTTCCTCTGGAAAGGTAATTCAGAATCTAAATCCTTTCATCTGTGCAAGTGGGAAAGTCTAACCTTACCGAAGTGTTATGGCAGATGAGGTTTAAGGAACTTATTTGATTTCAACAAGGCATTGGCGACACACACTCTTTGGCGAGTCCTTAAGCATGAAGGTATATGGCATAATGTTATTGTGGATAAATACTTACCTCATACGACAACAAAAAACTAGTTCAGGTCTCCTTATTTCATTTATTTATCGACATCCAGATTATGGAGGGGACTAATGAAAACAATTCAGTGGATTACTCAATGGCTAAGTTGGTCTCCGGGAAGAGGTCATCTCATCGAGATCGGTAGAGAACACATCCTAGGTATGGGTAATATATCTATCCTCTCTCCTTCACTAATTGATGCTTTAAAAGAGCGAAATATCCATTCGCTTCATCAGGTTAGATCTACCGTGGAGAACCGGTCTAATTCCTTGTGGCTTTCAAGTGTGGATTTAGACTTAAATGAAGATTTGGGAAAGGAGTGGAATACGTTTCGAAAAAATCTTATTGACTTTGGAGCTCTCATCCAAGATAGAGATGATGAGCTCATCTAGATCGGAGGTGACAATTCTGGTATAATTATTGTAAAGAACATTTATTTGGCCATGTTATCTACACATGGATTACAAAAGATCAGAGGATGGTGGAAGACTTATTGGAAATGGAATATTCAATTCAAAATAAAGTGTTTTCTTTGGTTAGCTGCCGAAAAAAAAATCCCGACTTGGGAAAATTTAAAGGTGAGAGGATGGGAAGGTCCTTCTCGATGCTATCTATGCAAAAACAAAATTGAAAACATAGATCATATATTTATCCACTATAATTTCACAAAATCAGTCTGGGAACGACTGACAATACTTCTCAAATTTAAATTATGTTGGAAAGGGAAATTTTTTTCTTGTTGTATGTAATCCTGGGTTAATGAAAAAAAGGTCCCATTATTGGTTGCAGCGCATACTCACTGGTTTACATGGATTGAAATAAATTTAGTGATCTTTGAAGAAAGGACTCCATCAATCCACTTCGTAATTCCAAAGGTACTTGGCCTCCTTAGTCATGGACAAAAGGTTCATTTTTCTCCCCTCAATCGCTTTATACTTATTCAACCAAGAAAGGATATTATTACTGCCTGGTTCGACAAAGCGACCTAAGTGGATGGTCAAAATTGTGGAACAGGTGGCATCATAAAGACCCCAAACTTGTTGGTATACAAATGGTTATTAAATTGTGGCATCGGTACAAATAACAAAGCAGAATTAATGGGCGTATGGGAGTCTCTTAGAATGGCACTCCATCTTTCCTTCCGACGAATTCAAATTCTGGGGGACTCAGGAATCATTATCGATTGGCTAAAAAACAAAGCTAGATTTCATTCGAGCTCTTTGGAAGGATGGAAGGACAGGATAAAAGTATTGATTAATGCATTTCAGGATATTAACTTTGATCACGTCTACAAAGAGTTTAACATAGAAGTTGATTATATATCAAAGATGGCACTACAGGAACCGAGTGGAAAAATTATCTATACTTAGTGGATAAATGGAGACGAAGGACCCAAAAATTCTCTCAGTCTTTACTAATCTTCTTGTCAGTGATTCTACAGGTGCAAGCATGGTAACTCGGGTTACAGGAACTCGATTTTTTGGAGAACCTTTCTTTGATCCTCTAATTAAAGATTTGAGAGTTCCTGTCTTTCTTATTTTCTGGAACTGAAGTTGTTTCCTCTCCCCATGTATCAGGATTATAGATTCCCTTGTTTTACTATTTTGGGACTTTATGGTACATGTTATCAATCTATGTCGATGAACTGAAATGTAAACAGTTATATCATCTTAATATAATTGGAAAAATTTTCTATTAGAAAAAAAAGTAAATATCAATTAAATTTCCTCTTTTTAAAGAAATTTTATCACACAATACAATACAATAGACAATTTACAAGAATCATATTCTCTTATTTATTGCAATTATACAAATTGTTATTGTTCGCAAATGATAAGTTACTCAAAGTTAAGGTCCTTTCTAATGATAATGTCCTTGAGACAATTGCTAAACAAAAAAAACAAAATTTAAATAATTAAGATGTTTCGTTGAGACAATTTTTAGAATTTAAATTAAAAAGATGTTTCGTTGAGACCATTTTTAGAATTTAAATTATTAAGATGTTTCGTTGAGACCATTTCTAAAAAGAAAAACAAAATTTAAATTATTAAAATGTTTCCTTGAAACAATTGCTAAAAAGAAAAAACAAAATTTAAACTATTAAAATGTTTGAAAACTAAGAACTAGATTAAATTGTAATCTCAAGTAATTTTAAGTTAAATTATGCTTTCATGTCAAAAATAAAAAATCATAAATCAACCATACAATGACTAATTTAATTAATGGACCAATAATATGTAAAAATGCGATATTATAAACACCATATTCATGATAACAATGAACGAGATGCCATCTTCTTCATGAAATCAAGTTCAACTCATCAACCTCGATAAAGTTTTATAAATGAAAAGTGTCCACTTACACATACACTAACAACCAGTGAGAGTTTTTCTTATAATTTTTTATATTTTAAGATAGTTCTTAATTGTTTATGCTAATTACATTTTATACTATTTTATTATAATAATCTCATCCCAATTTCACATTTCATGATAAACATTTGGATAATTATTTATATTAATTAAGTTTTGTACTATTTTATTATAATAATCTCATCCCAATTTCATATTTCATCTAAAACATTTGGATAATTATTTATATTAACTAAGTTTTCTAGTAACTCAAATCTCATCCCAATTTCATATTTCATGTAAAACTTTTTGATAATTATTTATATTAATTAAATTTTCTACTATTTTATCATAGTAACTCTAATTTTATGTAAAACTCTTTGATTCTCACTTTCAACATTATAAATCCATTTAACATTAAATTCATAAGTCCACATGATCTATATAATGAAATTTTACATTAATGATCATTTTATGTTATAGAAGATGTACTTATAATTTTTAAATAAAAAAAACATATAAACATAAATAAATATTAAAAGAAAATTTATTTTATGATGATGATGATTAACATTCATTGAGATTATAATTGGTTTATTGGATCTTAAGAAGGTAAGAGATTATTTGGATTTCTTTAGTATATTATTTTTGTGCTCGAAAAACATTAAGAGAGACATTCCAATATCACCATAGTTTTGATGACTTAGAAGGTTAAGAAAGTTGGTATTGTGACAAATATTTTGAAATTGTGATCTAATTTGGGTATACACAGGGCACTTTAAGAGAAAATGCTTTTCATCTTCCACCCTCTTAGTGTCACAAAAATGACATATTCTTTCATCCCACGATGTTTCTGAAATTGTACAACGCTCAATCTCACAATGTAGCTCGTGAGAGTTTGTTCTTATTTTAGCAATGTTGATTTTCTTCTTTGCACTAGTCAAAACTAAGAGACACTTATGATCTTCTAGATTAATAGGGCTTACTGCCTCCTTATAGTATCTTAATTTTCTTTTATTCTCTAATTCTTTAACACACCACATATTCTATTTAAATTTAGATATAATAATATTTTTAATATTATCAGTGTTATGAAAAATGACTTCTTCTTGTAATTCTTAATGATTTAGCGAAGACTTGGAATCAACATATCTGATAATATACATGCCACATTAATGGTTGTAAGCATGGGGTAGGAAGGTCAAAACGATGATTTAGTAGTCTTTTTGGAGTTTTAGAAAATTTTGAATTGTCAGTTACAACCCTATTTTTCTATTATGTAATTTCTAGTTGTCCTATTAGGCCACAACCCTTTCTGAATACAAAAATTACCCATTTATGTTAAAAAACATGATGTCTAAGATTTACTAAACCATCATTGGCTGGATTTTGATAGCAACTTTACAATAATTCAAGAGTTAATAACTCTAATAATAAATTAGATAATTGTGAATTTTAACATAAAGCATGCGCGGGCTGAGTAAAAACATGGGAGGTACTAGACTCATTTCAAACTTCGTTTCACTACCGATGTGGAAATCCTATAGGAAATGTATCCATCCCATCATCCAAGGGAAATCTAAGTAAATCAATGGAGGTAGGATTATATCCTCAAAATTTGAGTTCCTATAGACCATCCACTTCAAACCTATGGGTTATGGGTTCAACACTTATAAACATTGAAACATCCAATATCAACTTATATTCAACGTATTGAGCAATGAACTTATCCATTCTAATTATCAGAGGGGAATTGATATTAGTTAAGGCCCAGTCTTATCATTGGAATACATTCTAGGCCAACTAAAATAATGATAGAAGGAAAAATGATTTAGAGAAATCAGGGAATTGCTTTCATTTAAGCAATTGTATAACCCATAGGTGTCAAGTAATTGTATTGATTTCAATGACAATAAACATAAAGCATTAGGGTGCACTAATCTCAAAGATGACATAATAAAAAAATATTTAGAGTAATTAGGTAGTTGCATTTATTTCAGTGATGATACAATGAAAAATTATTTAGATCAATCAACTAGTTGCATTAATTTGAGAAAATAACATCAAATCATAATCATAAAGTGCATTAATTTGAGTTAAAATGCAATTAAAAATGGTTCAATGTATTAATTGAAAAAATGAATACCGAGATAATTGTTTTGGTGCATTGATTTCAAAACCGATAGAGTGAAAATTACCAAGTGAAACTTACATATTATAACTTTGCAAAAAATGTTCTCCTTCTGAATTCCACCCCTTTGTTTGCTTGGGTGCGATAATTCTTAGTAGTATTTGCACATTAAAATCACTATAATATTAAGATATATAGAATTCATTGTCAATTGGGTTTAGCTCTGGTGGATGGGAGGAATGATTGTTGTCCTCCCCACCCAGTTTCGATTCCCACAAATGACATGTTGAGCTCTTAATGCATATATTGTTGTGATGACTTCAAGACTTATTGTTGATTGACCTTGTGCCCTGAAGATTCTATGGTTTACCCTGGGTACCATCCTTGAAATGAGGGGAAGTACTTAGGGGTTTTCCTCAGGCTTTGTTATTCGAACAAAATATAAAATGCATTCATATATAACACATTAAAAGAAATAACATTCAATATAATGTAAAAATAATTATGAGAAAGATATGAGGTTGGAGAAAAAAACATTTAATATTGGAAAGCAAGAGAGAGAGAGAGAGAGCATGATCTTCATTGCAATATTTCAAGTTAAAGGTT
>JASDQU010013298.1:39412-53757 GCA_032191745.1 Picea mariana
CTAATCCAGTAAAAGAAAAGGTTGGTAAATGTTCATCAACCAAAGAACTTTGGGATAAGTTACATGGCATATATTCTTCACCCATCGCAGATTCAAAAAATGCCAAAGAAGATGCAGATACAGATCAAGAAGAATTATGTTCACCATGTCAAACAGATTCAGAAGATGAAGAGTACACAATCACTAGAGGTATGTTGTTTTTCTTTAATTGTGAAAAACACGGACATCTTGAAATAGAATGCCATGAAGGAAATGAGACAAAAAAATTAATTGAAAAGGAAGACACTTATGAAGGAGAATTGATTAGTGCTTTAGATGAACTAAGAGAAGAAAATAAGTCACTCAAGAAAGAATTGTTGAAATAAAAGGAAAGTGTTCACAATTTTGAAGAAGCCCAACAAGTCATAGAGAACTTAAGAAATCAGCTAGAAGAATCCATAAAGATCGAAGAAAATCTTGAATATCAAAAGCAGTATTTGGAAACCAACATAGCAGCACAAAAGGAAGAAGCAGAAATGAGAGAGAAGATATTGACAGATCATCTTAAGGAAAGAACTAACAATCTAAACCAGCTTGAGGCAGAGTTTGGTCAAGAAGATAAAGGACTTGAAGAAGAAATAATCACATTAAAAATCCATCTTGAATAAGCGAAAAGAACAAAAGAAGTCATGAAGTCTCAGATAATGAAGAAAGAAGAAGAGGTTGAGAGGCTTGAAGAAGAAGTTGTCACATTGAGAAGTAAAATCGTCAAGCTAAACAAGAACGTTGAAGAGACAGAAACATCCACATCAATTATAGAGAATGAAGAGAAGCACTCTAGGTTGCTAGAAAAGAAGAATGAAGAAAATAGAAAGAGTTATGCAGAAGTACTCAAAGGAAGGAATCATGGTCAACCTGAATCTAAGAAAACTATTGAAGATACATCTTCAAGAAGACCATCCATGTTCAAGCCACAAAGAAGCTTCAATCATGATCATGATCAGTGAAGGCAGATATTTAGAAGGACTACACCACATAGAAGATCATTCACTCCCAGGTATGCAAATTCCTTTTATGGTTATTGTTTTTATTGTACTAATTTTGGACATAAGGTTGCAGATTGCATGGATTATAATATTCAAGCAAGAAATGCCTATGTGGCCCCACGTAACATTGAATGTTACAAATTTCATAACTATGGACACATAGCTAGTGATTGTAGAAGCATGATCAATACTTCAATGAAAGAGAACACTAATACTAGATATAAGAGACTATGGACAAGAAAACAAGAAGAACAAGTGAACAAAGACCAAGTCCCAGAGATCACAAGATTGGCAATAAAACGAGATGAATAAAATTTTACAGAGAAAAAGAAATATGTCAGATACAGAAAGGTCTGGAAAATAACTGAAGGAAAAGAAGGATAGGTAAATAAGGAAAAAGTTCAAGAGATTGTACTTCCAGGCATTGTAGTGAAAGATATATCCACAGACAAAAAGAAAGAATTCAGAGCTTAGAGAGATGATGAATCTACCAATGAAGATGATGATGAATACACATTTGAGCATGGATTTTTGTGAGCCATCCGGCTTAGAGACTCCCAGGTAATATGAATATTAGACAGGGGGAGTCTATGCGATGGCTGTGACAGACCAAAGAACCATCCTTCGAGCAACTTGCAGAGTTTGAGAAGACATATCCAGAGCAGTCAGTTAACAGAAGTACAATCAGTTGTAGTAGTGAAGACTTCATGATAGTATAGTAATAAATGGGTTAGCATTATGGACAATTGTGCAATAGAGTCTTGGACATTATGGACATAGATGGATTTGTAATAACACTTAGCAGGTTTGGACATATATATGACAGTGGATGAAAGCATGGATTCTAGATTGGTTCAGAGACAAATGAACATTATGGATGTTAATTACACAAGAAATGGTTCGTACAATGCTAATGGATTCCAAATTGACAGATATTTTTTTGGACACATACAATGCATACACCAATTCACATTCAAAATAGAGTAATGCTCAGAAAAAACAATGACAAAACACCCTATGAGCTTTGGAAAGGAAGTGCAGACAACAACCTCTACTTCAAGGTAACTTAAAGTAGTATTTTATTAATTGAAATTTATGTTGATGATATTGTTTTTTTGGAATTACTAATGACAGGTTAAGCCATAAATTTGCAAAGGACATACATAATTAATTTAAAATGTCATTACTCGGAGAAATATCCTTCTTTCCGTGTCTTCAGATATGTTAAAGCAACTGAGGATTTTTTTTTCCTCAAACTAAGTATATCAGAGAAAGGCTAAAAAGGTTCAGAATGGAAGATTGCAAACCAATTACCACTCCTATGCAAACCAGTTGCAAGTTAAGAAAAGATGATGATTCAAAGTCTACATACCAGAGGCAATACATGCCAATGATTGGTAGCTTACTATATGTGACAACATCCAAATCAGATGTAATGCAGGCTGTTGGACATGTGGCACGATTTCAAGCAACACCAAAGGAATCACATCTATGAGCAGTGAAGAGGGTTTTCAGATACCTCAAAGGAACAAAAAAGTTTGGATTATGGTATCCAAAAGGAAAGGATCTATCACTTATTGCCTACACAGATGTAGATTGGGAAGGTTGCACTGATGACCGATGAAGCACCAATGGAGCAACGTTCTACTTGGGTGAGTGTTTAGTATCATGGCTAAGCAAGAAACAATCATTAATGTCCTTATCTACAGCCGAAGCAGAGTATATTGCAGCAACACCATGTTGTACACATGTTCTATGGATGAAACAAACTTTGACATATATATAGGTTGAGTATGATGAGCCCATTCCAATATATTGTGATAATACAAGCGCCATCAGTATCTCAAAAAACCCGGTGATGCACTCGAAGATAAAGCACATTCCAATCAAGTATTACTTTACACGGGAACAATTTGCAGAGAAGAACATCAGAGTTGAATATGTGGGCACAAAAGAACAAGTGGCAGACATATTTACAAAACCACTTCCACGATAAGCCTTTGAGTATCTTCGCCAGAGACTCAGAGTAATTTCTACTCCAAAATGAATTCTTTTGAATGCTTATCTTATATGTCTTAGATTTACACGAGGAAGCACCATAAAGAGGACAATTCAGGTTGGGAGATCATCTCAAGAAGAGTTTATTCAGAGGGAGCATCCCCAAGGACATTTCAGTTAGGGGGAGCAACCCCAGATGGAAAGATACATTTTCCATTGATGACAAAGGGGGAGAGATTTATCATATGCAAAGGTAAATGCTTGGAGAAAGAGAATAGAGGCATGCTTCCAAGGGGATCAATGGTCATAGGGGGAGCATGAGTGATATGACTTTAGTATTGCATTAAAGTGTTGCCATCAATGCCAAAAGGGGAGATTGTTGATTATTTGGGTTGGTTGTCATTGATGTCAACCCTTGAAGAAAGTCCGATAGAGAATTCCAATAGCACAAAGGTTTGGGTAATGAACCCAAGTTTGTTTGATGTATACTGATATGATTTTTAATATATTTTAAGGTAATACTATTCTAGATGGATAGTACATGTCATGTCATTTCCGGTGGTATGTGGAACGTCACATAACTCTTCACGGTTAGAGAGTTATGACCATGTGAAGTTGGAGAACCCTCATGAGTCATCTAGAAGCCCCAAAAGGTCAACGTAGTCAAAGTGGTTGCAAAGAAGAAATTATTTAAATAATAAAGTGAAGTGATGAGTGTACTATAAGTCAAAGTGAATACAAAATAAATTATTTAAATAATAAAGTTAATGGAGAAATTACTAAGTGGACAAGTGGTTAGAAGTGAGTTAGCCCTAAAATAAGGAAAGTGGTTAAAGAGATTTTAAAAGGTAAATAATAAAGTGAAGTGATGAGTGTACTATAAGTCAAAGTGGATACAGACAAATTTTTTTAAATAATAAACTTAATGGATAAATTACTAAATGGACAAGTGGTTAGAAGTGGGTTAACCCTAAAATAAGGAAAGTGGGTTAAGATGGTTAAATGGTAACCCCTTGAGGAAGCTANCTACAAGTGAATGAGATAACCAAATGATATATAAACCGAATTTCACAGGGAAGGTGAAGTAAAGAAGGCCTAAATTCAAGGGAGGATAAATTCTTTTGATGATGCTTTCTAAGGTATGTTATTTACAGGTCATCTCACCATTTTCGCAATAATTTTTTTTTCTAGAATGTTTCAGATTGTGACATTGAGAGGCCGTTGAGGAAACATATCCAAGTAGCTGTGATAAAAATTTCATCTTGTGGGTTGTTGTATTTTTGGAGTTACACTTCGTGGAAAATAGGGTTTGTGGCTAGTCCCGAAACTAGTCTAAAACAAGTGTTTCATGTAAAAACATCATAACTTATTCATAACATATCCAAATTCAGTAACACAAAATGCATTGGTTAGAGTACAATCTGTAGTATTTTGTGTACCATTTTCAGATCCATACAACAAATATTCCGTGCGGGGCACTCTCTACAAGTTTGCTCTCTAGAATAAGCCAAAATTCAACAAGGTATACCATTTTTGCTATAACTCCTTTTCTGAGAGGTTCCAAGTAGTGAAATCCAGAGGAAGTGCATAAAGGACACCGAGGAACATTGTATACCATTTTCATATCTTTATTCATTACATGTACATAGTTATGATTATTTCAAGTTAGGGTTGTTGACTAATCCAAAATTAGTCATGTGAGACTAAAGTACAATTTGATGAAAATGCTAGTCTCTTGTTGTTAAAGTTAAAGAAGGTTTGCAGGTATGTGATCATACACACCAGATCTATTATATATTTACAAATCAGATTTAGATAATGAAATTGATGAGGGATTTTGGTTGAGGTACATGTTGGGTACATGGTTGAGACAAGTAGTTGATGAGTTGGCACATACATGAGGTGTATAGTTGATGATGCTATTACATCTTGATGAGTCATAGTTTATGTTTATTTGATGCATGATTGGTACATATTTGGTACATGGTTGATGCACTCGTTGATGGTACAGGTTGGTGCATGGTTGATGCACTTGTTTATGGTACAGGTTGATTACATGTTGTTTGGATAGGTTATTTGTACAAGTTTGGTGCATGGTTGATGCATTTGTTTATGGTACAGGTTGATGTATGGTACATGTTGGCACATGTTATTGGTATAGGTTGTTATAGGTTGATTACAGGTTGATTGGTATAGGTTTACAACAGTATATATCACAATGATAGTGTGACAGTGGTTCCATCATTCTACTTCTACGTCAGGGAGGTTGGACGGGGAAATGACATGTGGTTGTAGCCACCTTTTGGTTGTAGCCGAAGAACATAGGGGGTTGCAGTCTCCTTCTGGTTGTAGCCAAAGAATTGGGGAGTTGAAGCTTCCCTCAGGTTGTGGCCTGAGAAACTAGGGGGTTGTAGCCTCCTTCTGGTTGTAGCCAGAGAATTGGGGAGTTGGAGTTTCCTTCAAGTTGTAGCCTGAGAAACTAGGGGGTTGGAGCCTCCTTCCAATTGCAGTTGGAAAACAAAGGAAGTTGGTGCTTCCAATGAATGTAATTCTTAAAGACATATATGAAAAATCATTTCGTGGTTTTCTCCTGCTTTGGGTTTCCACGTAAAAACACTGGTGTACTATGTATGTGTATGATTGCTCATTTGTTCATTATTTATTTACTCTGCAACTATTGTATGATAATGCTACATTGATATAACACTTGCATTTTGTGGTTAAAAAGGATTATTTATCTATTACTAATTCACCCCCCTTCTCAGTAATCCAACAATATACACACTGGGGCGTACAAAAATTAAAAAGCACCAGTGCTTCATATGTAAACAAGGCAGAGCCAATGCATAGAAATCCTAAGAGCATCGATGCTCTACATACAACAAAAAAGGTTAAACTGATGCACAACAATTATTTGAGAACTGATGCTTTTGTATTATATTAACGCACCGGCGTGGGTTTGTAAAGAGTGCATTGATGCGTTTTGACAATAAAAGCACCAAAAATAAATCCTCCGCTACAGCCTTTGTATGCCCAATTTTTTTTATTATATCCATGGAACATCCATTAAAACCTATACTAAAACCTCCACAGTTAATAGAGGAGGTTGTAGCAAAGTTTGTAACACTAAAAACCTTTGCTAGAAGGTGTTCTCCTTGTAGTGTGAAGAGGTAACTTAGTGACGAAAACATAGGATACCCATAGAGGTGGTAGTTGAAGGAAGTGAATACACATGAATTATATGTTGGATGGCTATGGGGAAATGCCACCATCCACTTCGAGACATACCCCCAATACCCCTCAAGATAGCTGATTCATTCTCACCTTCACTAGTTTCTTCCGGTGGGTTCATGCCCCAATGTTGAAATTGTTGGAAGGCCTAGTAATGTTGGTCCAAACCTATCCTCTCGTACTAGGGTTGGCTCCTCATAGTTCTCCCTTCAACACAAATGGTAGATAGGAACTGAACTGTCTCACGACGTTCTAAACCCAACTCACGTACCTACACACATTTTTTCTTTTTCATACCCTCATGCAAAAGACCCTATCCTATCAAAACACTTATTGCATTAGAATAAACTATAAATATTGTTGTATTCTTTCACTCAATTTTTTCAATTTGGTTCTAATATTTTTCTTTGATTAGGCCATTTTATAAAAACATAGATTGTCAGCTTCCACTTAAAAATCACATTCTCACCATAATTCTTTAATCACAGTGGACCCTCTGTTACCTTGACATTCTCGATGCTTGCTTGGCCTCCCACTAGTGTTGGGAGGTGTTCCTAGTATTACTACTTCTCCGGTCCAATCCTCTTACTCACATTCACCTTTGAAAGCGTCGTTGCTTGTCTCAACCCTACTTGGATCAACATTTTTAGGTTCAACTGCTTAGAACAACCCCCTCAGAGGCTCTTCCTCATTAGGAGTTGGCCACCAACAATCGATCAACATGGAAGGTGTTCCACAGTCGAAGGCTCCAACCCAAAATACGACCAATTTACCATATATGGTTTCACTATTTAATGAAATTGATCAATGATCCCATTTTTCACATTGTAACTTGGCCCCCAATGCCAACCAAACTTATGTTAGACATTCCAAAGTTTGAAGGGAATCCAGGTGAAGACCTAGGAAACCATATCATGACCTTTCACCCTTGGTTTTCATCCAACATCATCACATGATATTATATCTAGTTATGTTTGTTTCAATTAACCTTAACTAGACCATTCACCAGATGGTATATTGATGAAAAGGTTGGGTCACATGCTGGTTTTGCATCTTTAGCAAACTCATTCCTAACCTTTTTCTAGTTACTATTTTTCCATGACATAGCTCTAAAAATCCTCAATGATTTCCAACAAAACACATCTACACATATCACAGATCACATCCATGAGTGGTGTTGGCAGCGAGGCTTGCGCAGGACTAGAGTTAAAGATAAAATCCTCATTGATTGATTTCTAAAATCTCTCATGTCCCTAATATCCAAAGATGTGGCTACCATCATGCCCGGAGTGAGGACACAGATATCCTCAAAGCTCAACATTTTGACCTAATTTATGCTCAATCAAGGTATTTATACATGGTTCTCTTGGATGCCCCTCATCCTCAACCCTTCGAGCCAACGAAACCCGTGGCATCTCATTTTGTAGATGGATTGAATGGGTCATGTTGAGGGAGATGGATTCCTAGTACTCAATAGTGAGTATTAAACCCAAGGATAATGCCCAATTAGACTCCTCCCTGTTTGGTATGGAATAATCATCCGAGTTGATGGCCTGAAAATCGTTCAATGGGATTTAAGAGTTGTTTGGTTGCATTCTTTTATTTTATTTTAGTGTTTTTATGTTTTATTATTATCTATTGTGTAAGAGAAATGAAATAAAGAGTATGGAGAAGTATGTGTTGAGGATAACCTGTTAGCACAATCAATGGGAAACATTTCAGAGTTTTAGGTTCATACATAAACAATTCTGCTATAAACATATTATTCGATAGATATTTTCTAGGAAACAATTAGATAATTATATTACCATAAAAGAATACATTTTTAACAACACGACACTCATAAATAATTCCACAATATCCCATATCACATAGAAATAAAACTAACTAATAAATCTAAACACACACTTTCACTAAAAATGTCCAACAATTCATTAGACAAATAAGATAACTTAATAGTATCAAAATTTTTACTACATGCATGTAACATTTACACAATTCTAGAATAGTCCACGATGACGAGCAACCACACAAATTCAGTAAAATTCCTTGGATAGTTCCAAGCTTCTGAATTAAGCTTCAAAAAATATTTCTCAACTACAATAATCGAAAATTTCTTTTACAATCCATCAACCATTGTTCTTTGGTCAATCCCTACATATATTAAACCTTTCTTTCTAAACATAATAAATTCTATTTCATACAAAATTGAAATGTTTAAAAATAAACTCACATGCTAAGATGAATTTTGTGAACTGGGTAGTTCGTTAGTTTCATTCTCACTGTCATAGGCCACCCATTGAGAAAATAAATCCTCACACGTATGCATGTAAAGGAACTGGTGTTGATCCATTGGAAAACTAAGGGTTTCCCTCATGTCTCTGAATTTTTGCATGTATTTCACTATCCTCGGAGTCAACCACTCCAGTCTATTGACTGTTTTGACTTTGGTGATAAAAAACTTCCTCATGTGGCCACGTTCCATCATGGTGATTCCTTTGATGTCCTCCTCATATTTCCAATCTCCAATTACCAAATTTTGGTCCACTGAAGGATTTTTGGGGTTTGGGTAGAAGATGAACCCTCATCATGTGACACTAACCCATTATGTGAATGATAAAATACTCGAAGTGGACGACCTAATAGAAGTTATAACGCACACACACACATACATATTGAAAGGTTAAAACCCAAATCAATTGAGTTTAGTTCTAATTTCCCAATCCATATGTAGCATCCCCAACCACCCAGGCTGGGACCTGCTACTCCACATGCTTCTTCCAAAATATTCTCTAAGATTGCTCAAATACCAGAATGTAATATTCCTAGCATACTACTGAGAATTATTAATCTAAATTTCACTTTGCAGATTTTACTCTAAACACAAGTCCGCACAGTATCACTTGAAGCAATGTGCTCAACACAAACTTGAGTTGTGCCACACAACTTATAACAATGGAAAAAACATTCTCCTTTTAACACAACTTTAAGAAATGAAAGTAACTCAATAAATGCACGCACCAACATACTGATCACACAACACAACCATGTGCACAACCATCTTGGAGTCGTGCGCCAAATATGATTTCATTGTGCATGAAGTCTATTTCCTTAAACACACACACAAATTCCAACCTTCTGTGCATACAAGTTACTTTCCTACGCACCCATCTACCCAATCCTCTTCTTGAAGACTCATAACCAAAATCCCAAGATTAACTTAACAGGAAAGGATATCATCAACAAACATACTCATGCACAATTACAAATATAGGCTATAAACACCATATTTACATGTACAAGCAACATTAAATAGAACAACAACAAATACTTATATGTGACTACGTACAATAATTAACCCTTATCAAGCATAGACACATATGCACACAATAAACAAGACAAGCACATAAAGAACACTTATCTTTTATCGAAATCACCAAGTGCACACATAACTTAGACATTCCTCCTAGCCATAGACTCTGTTGATCATAATCTTTCAACAACAGTTCACCCCCGAGATGGGGCTTAACCCCACCAGGGAAAAAAGAGGTTCATAGCTACAAGCTAAGGTTTGATTCTCAATAGAATTTCTAATTCCAAGGTGCCTGATGTTGTAACTAGCCTACAAATGGGGTTAATTTTCTATAGTAGCCTAACAAGCCATGGGTCCCAGGTGACTCCATAGAGAGTTCCCTCTCCTTTTTACTTGCATTGTTTCCATACCAGATAAAAGAGAGCAGAGAAACCTCACCTAGTCATCTATGCTATGGAATAACAACCAATCTCTCACCCAAAGAGACTGCTCACAGTCTCTCAACCCGTCTCATGGACAGTAAAACTCTGATTACATCTCCTCAACTCCTTACAATATTCTCTATGCAGATATGGTAATAGCCGAATTTTCTATATATTCCAACCCCCTTTTGTTCATGAGAGATTTAAACATGCATAATCATAATAATCATAATAATAATACCCAAAATACACTAAGGCCAACAATATATATTGCATGCCTTCCACTTGACACTTGTCACCTTCAGAAATAGCTTTAAGCCACTTGGTGACTTGTTCCCATCCCCAGGAACTTAGGATAAAATAATTATCTTCATTACACTTTTATGGAAATATTATTAAAATATTTCCCGAGACTTACTTCTCACCCCCTTTTCCCTTTTCCATTGGAGTCAGCCCCCCATCTCTTTTCATCTGAATTTGTCTGCGCGCAACGACATTATTTTATTATTAACTTGAACATAATTAGATGGATAGGCTCACTAGCCTATCTGCATCTTGACTCACTATCCTCATACTCACATAGGCTCCCCCGACCTCAATACATATACAGTCATATATATAACTAAATTTTGTGCACTTCCAGGTCATTACCGCACACTTACCCAAGTGCGTGCAACACAATGAAGTGTGCACACTTACCCAGGTGCGCGCAACACACAAAATGTGCACACCCTATATTTGATAACAATTCTCCACTCACTTACTCAAATGCACGCAACATGAAAACCAGGTGCCAACGACTCACCAACCTATATATACATTACATGAACCATTAGTACCAACGACTCACCCGCCTATATGTACAATTACAAAGGGTCTGGATCAGGGACATTACACCATATCATTATGTTGAGTCAATCAAGATATCTAGTGAACCATGACATGATATCATTGATGATGATGGTGATTGTTACCATTGTTTGAGACCAGCTTTGGCCTATCAGACATTAAGAAAAATGACAAGGAAATAATTGTTTTCTTTAGAATTTTATTTCTATGATAAAAAATCTTAGAGAGAAGATTTCCTAAATCTCCATATTTTTGATGACTTAACATGTTATGAAGGTTGATATTGTTACAAATATTTTGAATTTGAGATCTAATGTGGGCATACATATAACATTATGAGAGAAAGTGATTTTCATCCTAAACCTTCTTAGTATCTTAAATATGAAAAAATCTTTCATCCCATGACGTTTTAGGAATTATCTAGTGTGAATTTTCACTATGGAGTTCGTGAGAGTTTGTTCTCATTTTAGAAATGTTGATTTTATTATGTATGCTGGCTATAATATAAAGATACTTTCAATCTTGTAGATTACGGTTGTTGACCTAATTATAGTATCTTGATTTTTTCTTATCCTTTAATTATTTATCGCACCACAATTTCTCCTTAAATTGAGATATGATAGTATTTTAAATGGTACCGATATTTTATTGAGTGACCTCCTCTACTATTCTCCAATGATTTATCAAAGACTTGGCATCTTTGTGACAACACCTCTTAAGTCATAGGTGGCTTTGATTATAGTTCAAAGAAATATTAGGGAGCCTCTTGTCTTTCATGTTGGCTATCTTATGCTTGTACTATAGGTACCTAGTCATAGCCATAGTCTTAATAGGGGAAAGAACTAGTTCTATGAGGAGGATACGACAAGGTGTATTGATTTTAATTTTAATATTATAAATTATAAAATGCTTTTGGATTTGTTCGATCTTCCTCCAAGATCCTTTAGATATGTTTGATCCCCAAATTTCACAAGTCTTAGTAGAAATCCAGTAAAACTAAATGATTTCAACTAGAAGATGAAAAAAATATATATGAGCTAATAGGAAGTATGTCCAAATACAAACCAAGGTTGGTTCAATTTTATAGGGAAGTAAGGACTTGTCACTTCCTCTTAAATTTAAAAGTAAATATCAAACCTCCGATAATGATGCTATTCATGGTAGTTGGATATCATTTGTCCCAATGCTCGATGTAGGGATTGAATTCTCTAGTGTGGTAGTAGTTAGATGATTGAAAGTATAAAACATAATTTTCAAATTTTGGATTGTTTATCATTTCAGATGGATTTGTTCCTCCCAAGTAGTAAGTAATACTTGTGTCATTCTTCAATGCTTAGTATAGTCACTCTAATTACTTCAATATTATTAAATACCAACATAGCATTTCCATGTCTAGTATGTGCAATATTGTTAAATACAAACACAACATTACCATGTATAGTATTTGCATGAATTATTATGCTCATAGAAACCTTAATATGTTGAACTTGTTATATGTTGATGGTCATCTGCACACTCATATATACATTGCAGGGTTCATAAATACCTCTAGATGCTCATTGTTTGGAGAAAATTGTTCATTTGAGGAACACTCCAATGACAAAGAGTTCTTTATGAAAAGGAATACATTAAGATTTGTTGTTGAGCATGTGATACATCACCTATCTCCCATAAAAGAGTTATTTATTAACTATAGCTCCCATAGAACAAGTACCATTAAAAAAGCGGCTTGCATTGAGACTACTTTCAAACATCCCCATGTAGAGTAATAAAAATATGAACTAATTGTATTTTGGGGTTTATAATTGAATTAATCTACATTGATTGTGTACTTTGAAAATTGTTTTCAAATGTGGTTGGTTGCACATGAACTGGAATATTACAATCATACTTCTAATAAATATTTGTTATGATGTCTCAACATTCTAAATGAAATAGTTTTACCGATTCATTCATTTAATGATCATATTATTGCAATTGAGAGTACAATGATGACTATCATGTTTATGCTCTTCCAGTGGATCTCACCATGATGTCAAATTGATAGAAGATTGCTAAAAGGGAACTTAGTGAAGAATAATATCATGCACGGTCATGTCAACCACCTATTTAATTTCCACTTTACCTCAAGCCACTAATTCAATTTGTCAATAATACCATTGATTCTTCACATGCTAGGAATGTAAACAATGATATAGAATTTGTTATGGATGATTAATTATGAGATAAAAATGGCTTGTAAATATTATTCATAAATAGATTTGTGCAATATAAGTTCAATAACAATGGTCCTATCATCTATACCTTTATCAGAGATTGAAAAATCTTTCCATTACATATTTTTGGAAATGGTTCAAATTATACCTAATAGGGAAAACCATGCTTTTGTACAATGTAAAAGTAAATGTTATGTTAACATGTTTGTTGGCATGATTAAGGTAAAATTGGAGACATCCGATAAAATTGGAACGATACAGAGAAGATTAGCATGGCCCTTGCGCAACGATGACACGCACAAATTGAATAAAATAAAAAATAAAAAATGGAAAGGTTGATGCATACCCATGGACAGGGGGGTGAATGGAGATTTTGAATTTTAGAAGCGCAGGAATTTTTTCAATGAACCAGAGCCAAAGGAGAAATCACATGGAAGCTACTTGGTTTAACTTAGGGGTACTGGTATCTAACACTCTTCTTTTCCGCAATTTCTCTAACTCTTAGTTTTCACTGGAGGTAGTTTCTCCAGTTTCAGATTGGTTTTATTTACTTCTATCACAACGGTTTGGCAATGGCCTCACATTAGGCGGAATTTTTCTTTAGTTAGCGATTATAGCTAGTTAGGTGGCTGTTTCTCATGGAAGGATCCCACTATCCTCTTTGCCATTTATTTCCATCCTCGGAAACTGGTTCTATCTGCAACCCACATTAATAATATTTATTAAAATATGAGGTGGCCCCTCATTTTCCGCCCGATGTCCTAACTGTTTTTATTGGTATCTTGTCAGTGGAACCCAGGTGGCTGGATTCATGACCCACCCTAGGATAGAAGCGATAAAGGCTGACATCCAAGCCCTTATGGGAGAGGAGGATGAGGGGTTTTGGCAAGTTGAAGGTCTTTTCAGCTCTGTCGATACACTGAGCAGAGGTACATCAACCTTAAAGACTACATTAAACCCACTACCAAACACCTCGGGGTTACCTAAGAATCCTTCTTCCATGGAACAATTGCATTTTGGAAACTTACCTCGTCTCTTTGATGCTCTCCCGGAGAAGATTTCTACCTATCCTATGTCGACTCTGAGAGAATCTTTATTGAGGGACCCTAGTGCTGCCATTAGTGGAAAAGGTTTAAAAAAAATCCAAGGCAGGGGAGGGCGTCGTTTTTGGAGGCCAAATAAAGTGGTATGTAAAATGGTATTAGGCTCAGATATCTGTTTGGCCAAGATTTGTAGATTGTCCATCTGCAGACTGGTAGGTATACTATCATACAAAAACCCAAGCAATTTA
>JASDQU010013298.1:53777-65585 GCA_032191745.1 Picea mariana
CCAAGGCAGGGGAGGGCGTCGTTTTTGGAGGCCAAATAAAGTGGTATGTAAAATGGTATTAGGCTCAGATATCTGTTTGGCCAAGATTTGTAGATTGTCCATCTGCAGACTGGTAGGTATACTATCATACAAAAACCCAAGCAATTTATTGCTTTCCCTTTGGGCTGAACATGTATGGAAGCCTCTTCTAGGTTATGTCCCTGAGACTCTGCCATTAACTAAAATGTGGTTCAGTTTTCTTTGTCGCTCACCAGAAGACACTAATTGTTTACTCAGTAAATATTGGATCATTGGTGGGAGAATTTTAATGTTGAAATGGTGGCGCATTGCTTTTGACCCGCAGACGAAGTATTTTCATCAATGACACTTGTGGGTGCTTTTACCTGGTTTAACTTGGAATTTTTGGAATCCTGAAGCTCTACAAGCTATCATGAATTACTTGGGATCTTTCATTGCGGTAGATGAGCCTGGGCTTAAAGCAAGTTCACGGAAAATGGCAAAGATTTTAGTTGCCATGGATATACACACTAGACTTCCTAAGGTTCTTGAAATAGAATGGTGTGGAAGAAGCTTTCAGAAACGTCTAGACTACCTTGGTTTACCGTTTAGATTCACCTTCTGTAGAAGTACAAGTCACTTGAGACTAGACTGCTAGGGTTTTAAAGAGGAGGAGGATGCCATAGATGGTATTTATCCTTACCAGTTGTCACCTGAGTGTTACCAGGGTACTGATTTTCCAGGCTTAGGCTCCTTACATTTCCTACTTAAAGAACCTGTTTTGACTATTTTGGAAGACTCTATCACGAGTAAGATTAAAAATCTTTGTCCCGCTCTTTTTTCTTCCTTGACTCAACTTGAATTGGAAGCTCTGGAGGAGTCTTATTGGTTAAAAAATCATACGTCTAGGGTTGGTACTGCAACACTAGAGGAACATAGTACCCCTGAAAAGTTAATTTCTGAGTCGAATACAGGAAATAAGTTTGTCCATGCATTGACTGGGATTATTCCTCCTACTGACCCGAACCCTACCATATTGGACCCCCCCTCACCTGCTCATTCTGATTCACCGTCAGTTCCTGACATCCATTTCGGTTTACCTACTTCACCTAATATAGAATCACAGATTCTATCGGGTTTTAAAGGACCAGAGGATGATGAGCCTACCCTTCATGATGTATTGGATTCACTCTTACCTTTTATAAAGGATCCTAGTTCCTCGGTCAACCTTCCCATTTATCTTGGTAAATCCATTTTGAACCGAGTGATTCCATGGGTGAGTCTAGTAACTCGTATTCGCAGATCGCTAGTGCTGGGAAAAAATTTGCTTGGTCTAGGGGTATAGGGATTGATTAATCACATATCAAAACTAGAAGCGTCAGAAAAAAGGCGATTGTGGAGGTCCCTATAACTACAGATTCCACACTTTCCACTGATAGTGGGGCACTTAGAGAAGTGAAGGCCCTTGCTCGTGCCAAGTGATGATTTTTCTCTCCCTTAACCTTAGAGGGACCAGAGGCACCCTAAAAACTGCCTCATTTCGAAGAGTGTTGGAAAAAACCCACCCAGATATGGTATTTCTACAAGAAACTCTAGTCTCGACACAAAATTCCAGGTCCTTTATGCAAACTTTCCACCCAAATTGGTTCTGTGTAGCTGTGAACTCTTTTGGAACTTCGGGTGGTTTATTGGTGGCTTGGGACACAAATATTTTCACTTTGGCCCCATACCTCACTGTCAGTGGACTCTTATTGACAGGTACTTGCTTATCTAACAATATGGATATTACTCTACTAAATTTTTATGGGTCGTACGTGGATAAATGAAGATTATGGAATTTAGTGGCGGATTCTGGACTATTAAGTATTAAAAATCTCATTTTAGCAGGCGATCTGAATATCACTTTGGCTTTGAGTGAAACATGGGTTGAAGGGGAATTAGTGGGATCATCAGATGATTATTACAAGATTTTTTTTCAGAACAAAAGTCTTATTGATGTTGAGCCAGTTAAAGTTGTACCTACTTGGAGGAATGGGTGGTTGGGAACAAATGCTATTTGGAAGCGTCTTGACAGATTTATTGCATATGAAGAACTGCTATCAAATATTGACCATTTCAAATCATGGGTATAAAACCCTTATGTATCTGACCATGCCCTGATGGTATTACAATTGGAATTTTCCCCTCTTTTCAGAGCTTACCCTTTCAAATTAAACTCGATTTGGTTGATGGAGCAGGAATTCGAGGAGATAGTACACGCCCTATGGACTGATAAAAAACTCCTAATTGAAAACAACAAACAGAACCGCCTGGTATGGAAAATCAAAGAGTTAAAGGTATCTACAAAGAAATGGAAAAGGGATTGCATATTAAAGGAATCGAGTCACCTAGCGCAAATCGACTGAGAAATAAATCATTTGCTTCAATCTGAAACTGGAGTTATGAGAACTACACAGGAGGAATTCAAACTAAAGGACCTTGAACTTTGCAGAAATAACTATTTAAAAAGGAAAGAAGAACTTTGGCTCCAGAGAAGTCATGCCATATGGTTAAAGAGTGGTGATATTAATACTAAATTCTTCCAGAGTTATGCAAATTTAAGAAGAAATAAAAACTTTGTATGGGAAATAAAAGACGATTTGGGTAATCTCCATACATGCCAGGAAACTTTGAAATCTGTAGCAACAAATTATTTCAAATCTTTCTTCAAATCTCAGGAACATTATCAGATAATAGACCAGGTAAGAGTTGTTAATCTTTACAACAACTTCATTACAGAGGCAGAAGCAAAAAATTTATACCGACCTGTGGAGTCTTCTGAATTGAAAGCAATTCTCTCATTTTTTAAGCGAGATAAGAGCCCTGGGCCCGATGGGTGGACGGTCGATTTTTTCTCTCATTTATTTGATTTGGTTGGTGGTGATCTCCTGGAGATGGTGGAAGAAACAAGAACTAAAGGTTTAAATGCAGACAGAATAAACTCCACTTTCTTGTCATTAATACCAAAAGTAAATAATCCATAGAATTTTGGTGACTATAGGCCAATATCACTTTGTAATCTTTGCTATAAAATAATCACTAAGATTATAGCAAACAAGATGAAACCTTTTTTGTCAAAGTCACTTTCACTGGAGCAGCTGGGGTTTCTGAAAGGACGCCACATTCAGGATGCTATTGGTACGGTACACGAATGTTTACACAACATAAAAAAAAGAGTTTAAAATCATTGCTACTAAAATTGGATTTACGAAACGCTTATGATTGCATCAATTGGGATATGTTAAGAATGATTTTGATTCAAATCGGGTTGGGTAATGATATGACAAAGTGGATAATGAGTTGCATCGGTTCATCAACTTTTGCAGTCTTATTAAATGGAGAGGCCACTAATTTTTTTAAAAGTGGAAGAGGACTTCGCCAAAGATGCCCATTATCGCCTCTTTTATTTATTTTGGTCATGGAGGGACTAAGCCTCTTACTAAAAGAGGGACACAACAAAGGACTGCTAACATGTATAAAAGTATCCAGGACTCTAAGAATCCTACATATTCTATTTGTAGATGATGTTGTTATCATGACAAATGCTACTTTAGATGAATGGTGGGAAATAGATAAGATTGTCAAACTTTTCTGTTTAGCGTCTAGTTTAGTGGTAAATTTACAAAAGTCGACGGTACTCCATGAAGGCCTTTCACATCAAGAGCTGGATCCTTTCAAGGGTTTTCTACCTTTTTGTTTCACTGACCTGTTTGTTGGTTTCAAATATCTTGGGTACCATTTGAAAACATGTTTTCAATGAATTGAAGATTGGAATTGGATGCTTCAGAAATTCGAAAGAAAGATTGGTAATTGGTGTTATAGGTGATTGACTCTGGGAGGTTGACTTACTCTCCTAAAATCTGTTTTAGAGTGCCAACTTGTTTACTGGATGTCACTTGAGATTATTCCAATCACTGTCTTAAAAAACCTGAGAAAATTAATGTTCAATTTCCTTTGGAAAGGTAATTCATAATCTAAATCCTTTCATCTATGCAAGTAGGAAAGTCTAACCTTACCGAAGTGTTATGGCGGATGAGGTTTAAGGAACTTATTTGATTTCAACAAGGCATTGGTGGCACACACTCTTTTGCGAGTCCTTAAGCATGAAGGTATATGACATAATATTATTGTGGATAAATAATTACCTCATACGACGATAAAAAATTGGTTCACGTCTCCTTATTTCATCTATTTATCGACATCCAGATTCTGGAGGGGACTAATGAAGACAATTCAGTGGATTACTCAATGGCTAAGTTGGTCTCTGGGAAGAGGTCATCTCATCGAGATCGGTAAAGAACGCATCCTAGGTATGGGTAATTTATCTATCCTCTCTCCTTCACTAATTGATGCTTTAAAAGAGCGAAATATCCATTCGCTTCATCAGGTTAGATCTACCGTGGAGAACCGGTCTAATTCCTTGTGGCTTTCAAGTGTGGATTTAGAATTAAATAAAGATTTGGGAAAGGAGTGGAATACGTTCCGGAAAAATCTTATTGACTTTGGAGCTCTCATCCAATATAGAGATGATGATCTCATCTAGATCGGAGGTGACAATTCTGGTATAATTACTGTAAAGAACATTTATTTGGCCATGTTATCTACACAGGGATTACAAAAGATCAGAGGATGGCGAAAGACTTATTGGAAATGGAATATTCAATTCAAAATAAAGTGTTTTCTTTGGTTAGCTGCCGAAAACAAAATCCCGACTTGGGAAAATTTAAAGGCGAGAGGATGGAAAGGTCCTTCTCGATGCTATCTATGCAAAAACGAAATTGAAAACATAGATCATATATTTATCCACTATAATTTCACAAAATCAGTTTGAGAACGACTGACAGTACTTCTCAAATTTAAATTATGCTGGAAAGGGGAATTTTTTTCTGGTTGTATGCAATCCTGGGTTAATGAAAAAAAGGTCCCATTATTGGTTGGAGCGCATACTTGCTGGTTTACATGGATTGAAAGAAATTTAGTGTTCTTTGAAGAAAGGACTCCATCAATCCACTTCGTGATTCCAAAGGTACTTGGCCTCCTTAGTCATGGACAAAAGGTTCATTTTTCTCCCCTCAATTGCTCTATACTGATTCAACCAAGAAAGGATATTATTACTGCCTAGTTCGACGAAGCGACCCAAGTGGATGGTCAAAATTGTGGAATAGGTGGCATCATAAAGACCCCAAACTTGTTGGTATACAAATGGTTATTAAATTGTGGCATCGATACAAATAACAAAGCATAATTAATGGGCGTATGGGTGTCTCTCAGAATGACACTCCATCTTTCCTTCCGGTGAATTCAAATTCTGGGGGACTCAAGAATCATTATCGATTGGCTAAACAACAAAGCTAGATTTCATTCGAGCTCTTTGGAAGGATGGAAGGACATGATAAAAGTATTGATTAATGCATTTCAGGATATTAGCTTTGATCATGTCTACAAAGAGTTTAACATAGAAGCTGATTATCTATCAAAGATGGCACTGAAAGAACTGAGTGGAAAACTTATCTATACTTAGTGGATAAATGGAGATGAAGGACCCAAAAATTCTCTCAGTCTTTACTAATCTTCTTGTCAATGATTCTACAGGTGCAAGCATGGTAACTCGGGTTACAGGAACTTGATTTTTTGGAGAACCTTTCTTTGATCCTTTAATTAAAGATTTGAGAGTTCCTGTCTTTCTTATTTTCTGGAACTGAAGTTGTTTCCTCTCCCCATGTATTAGGATTATAGATTCCCTTGTTTTACTATTTTGAGACTTTATGATACATGTTATCAATCTATGTCGATGATCTGGAATGTAAACAATTATATTATCTTAATATAATTGGAAAAATTTTCTATTGAAAAAAAAAGTAAATATCAATTAAATTTCCTCTTTTTAAAGAAATTTTATCACACAATACAATACAATAAACAATTTACAAGAATCATATTCTCTTATTTATTGCAATTATACAAATTGTTATGGTTTGCAAATGATAAGTTACTCAAGTTAAGGTCCTTTCTAATGATAATGTCCTTGAGACAATTGCTAAAAAGAAAAACAAAATTTAAATTATTAAGATGTTTCGTTGAGACAATTTTTAGAATTTAAATTATTAAGATGTTTCGTTGAGACAATTTCTAAAAAGAAAAACAAAATTTAAATTATGAAAATGTTTCCTTGAAACAATTGCTAAATGGAAAAACAAAATTTAAACTATTAAAATGTTTGAAAACTAAGAACTAGATTAAATTCAATTTAATCTCAAGTAATTTTAAGTTAAATTATGCTTTCATGTCAATAATCATAAATCAACCATACAATGACTAATTTAATTAATGGACCAATAATATGTAAAAATGTGATAGTATAAATACAATATTCATGATAACAATGAACGAGATGTCATCTTCTCCATGAAATCAAGTTCAACTCATCAGCCTCGATAAAGTTTTATAAATGAAAAGTGTCCACTTACACATACACTAACAATCAGTGAGAGTTTTTCTTATAATTTTTTATATTTTAAGATAGTACTTAATTGTTTATGCTAATTACATTTTATACTATTTTATTATAATAATCTCATCCCAATTTCATATTTCATGCAAAACATTTGGATAATTATTTATATTAATTAAGTTTTTTACTATTTTATTATAATAATCTCATCCCAATTTCATATTTCATCTAAAACATTTGGATAATTATTTATATTAACTAAGTTTTCTAGTAACTCAAATCTCATCCCAATTTCATATTTCATGTAAAACTTTTTGATAATTATTTATATTAATTAAATTTTCTACTATTTTATCATAGTAACTCTAATTTTATGTAAAACTCTTTGATTCCCACTTTAACATTATAAATCCGTTTAACATTAAATTCATAAGCCCATAGTATCTATACAATGGAATTTTATATTAATGATCATTTTATGTTATAGAAGATGTACTTACAATTTTCAAATAAAAAAAAAATATAAATATAAATAAATATTAAAAAAAAAAATTATTTTATGATGATGATGATTAACATTTATTGAGATTATAATTGGTTTATTGGATCTTAAGAAGGTAAGAGATTATTTGGATTTCTTTAGTATATTATTTTTGTGCCCGAAAAACATTAAGAGACGTATTCCAATATCACCATAGTTTTGATGACTTAGAAGGTTAAGAAAGTTGGTATTGTGACAAATATTTTGAAATTGTGATCTAATTTGGGTATACACAGGGCACTTTAAAAGAAAATGCTTTTCATCTTCCACCCTCTTAGTGTCACAAAAATGACATATTCTTTCATCCCACGATGTTTATGGAATTGTACGACGCTCAATCTCACTATGTAACTCGTGAGAGTTTGTTCTTATTTTAGCAATTTTGATTTTCTTCTTTGCACTAGTCAAAACTAAGAGACACTTATGATCTTCTAGATTAACAGGGTTGACTGCCTCCTTATAGTATCTTAATTTTATTTTATTCTCTAATTCTTTAACACACCACATATTCTATTTAAATTTAGATATGATAATATTTTTAATATTATCAGTATTATGAAAAATGACTTCTTCTTGTAATTCCTAATGATTTAGCGAAGACTTGGAATCAACATATCTGATAATATGCATGCCACATTAATGGTTGTAAGCATGGGGTAGGAAGGTCAAAATGATGATTTAGTAGTTTTTTTGGAGTTTTAGAAAATTTTGAATTGTCAATTACAACCCTATTTTTCTATTATGTAATTTCTAGTTGTCCTATTAGGCCACAGCCCTTTCTGAATACAAAAATTACCCATTTATGTTAAAAAACATGATGTCTAAGATGTACTAAACCATCATTGGTTGGATTTTGATAGGAACTTTACAATAATTCAGGAGTTAATAACTCTAATAATAAATTAGATAATTGTGAATTTTAACATAAAGCATGTGAGGGCTGAGTAAAACCATGGGAGGTACTAGACTCATTTCAAACTTCATTTCACTACCGATGTGGAAATCCTATAGGCAATGTATCCATCCCATCATCCAAGGGAAATCTAAGTAAATCAATGGAGGTAGGATTATATCCTCAAAATTTGAGTTCCTATAGACCATCCACTTCAAACCTATGGGTTATGGGTTCAACACTTATAAACATTGAAACATCCAATATCAAATTATATTCAACGTATTGAGCAATGAACTTATCCATTTTAATTATCAGAGGGGAATTGATATTAGTTAAGGCCCAGTCTTATCATTGGAATACATTCTAGGCCAACTAAAATAATGATAGAAGGAAAAATGATTTAGAGAAATCAGGTAATTGCTTTTATTTAAGCAATTGTATAACCCATAGGCGTCAAGTAATTGTATTGATTTCAATGACAATAAACACAAAGCATTAGGGTGCACTAATCTCAAAGATGACATAATAAAAAAATATTTAGAGTAATTAGGTAGTTGCATTTATTTTAGTGATGATACAATGAAAAATTATTTAGATCAATCAACTGGTTGCATTGATTTGAGAAAATAACATCAAATCATAATCATA
The DNA here is from genome assembly GCA_032191745.1 of Picea mariana. Classification (NCBI taxonomy): domain Eukaryota; kingdom Viridiplantae; phylum Streptophyta; class Pinopsida; order Pinales; family Pinaceae; genus Picea; species Picea mariana. Next base: position 62,349 of record JASDQU010013298.1, read on the forward strand.
GAGTGCATTAATTTGAGTTAAAATGCAATGAAAAATGGTTCAATGTATTAATTGAAAAAATGAATACCAAGATAATTGTTTTGGTGCATTGATTTCAAAACCGATATAGTGCAAATTACCAAGTGAAACTTACATATTATAACTTTGCAAAAAATGTTCTCCTTATGAATTCCACCCCTTTGTTTTCTTGGGTGCAATAATTCTTAGTAGTATTTGCACATTAAAATCACTATAATATTAAGATATATATAATTCATTGTCAATTGGGTTTAGCTCGGGTGGATGGGAGGAATGATTGTTGTCCTCCCCACCCGGTTTCGATACCCACAAATGACATGTTGAGCTCTTAATGCATATATTGTTGTGATGACTTCAAGACTTATTGTTGATTGAACTTGTGCCCTGAAGATTCTATGGTTTACCCTGGGTACCATCCTTGAAATGAGGGGAAGTACTTAGGGGTTTTCCTCAGGCTTTGTTATCCGAACAAAATATAAAATGCATTCATATATAACACATTAAAAGAAATAACATTCAATATAATGTAAAAATAATTATGAGAAAGATATGAGGTTGGAGAAAAAAACATTTAATATTGGAAAGCAAGAGAGAGAGAGAGAGAGCATGATCTTCATTGCAATATTTCAAGTTAAAGGTTTGAATGGTCTTCAAAATCAACTTCCTTTCTCATAGGATAGGTCATGAAGAGATGATAAGGCTAACAAGTGTGGGTAAAATAAACACTAAAGAATACATATCGAGATTTTCCCATATGCATCTTATTAATTTCTTACTATTCATGTTCTTAAGCATCGAAATCATTGTTACTTTATTATTATTCACCTTAACCCTTGTGTAGTTTTTGAAATGGAATTATTGATAGTACTCTCTAGATTATAGATGATACTTAATAAGTTTTAAGGGATCAAATTCATATAAAACATATATAATGTCTATAGCAATCAAATCTTTCGCAAACCTCTCCTCAAATTTCGCACTCAAAAATAGGTTTTCACCTCAATGGATTTGATCCCCCTTGAGATGAGTTAAGATGAATTTAAATTAATAAACATTGTTAGTGATTATGATTGATTATAAAATGAAGCAAAGTTACATTAGACATCCTTAAAAGAAATGTTGTTTGCTTTGAAAAATATGTTTCACATAAATTTTTAATGTTTTTTATTTTAAAAATATTTTTCACATAAATTTTAATTAAAAATTAAACTAAGTTTTACATAAAAATATGAAGAAATTGAATAAAATGAAATCAATAATTTTGAAAAAAATAAAAAAAATGAAATTAGAATTATTACTCTAACAAAGTGATAATATAAAGTCCTCAGTTGTGGTGTGCTGGTATGGAGAGCTGTAACATCCTGCTCTTGCGAGCACATGTTATTGACTTATTCTTTGAGGACACTTGCATGCAAGTGATCCAGTTTTAGTATATGGTTGTCTGTTCACTTATGGATTCTTATGATGATGTTGATGGATTATGATGTTATATTATTTGATATCTTTGTATTGACATATGCTATTGATGAGTTTCCCCTGAGTGTGCGGGACACTTGACAGATTGAGGATGCCACTGGCATCAATGGGCCTCCTTGGAATCTAGATCGAGTCAGGGAGTGGACTGTATTGGTTTGGGTATTTTTATTTATGCATATGTGACATATGATCAGGTATGTTATGATGTTGTTTATGGATCATTGATGGTATTTCGTTGATGGATGCAGGATGATGATTTCTTTCTAACCAAACTCACATAAGGAGTAAAGGGGCCATGCACAACAACCAAATATTGAGGGAGAGGTGTGGCAATAGCCCTGGCACAACCTACTAGCACTCCCTCCATGGATCAAATTGTAGGTTAACTATTACCTAGTTCGAGAGATCCATGATGCCGTGAGGGAAGACCGAGACAATCGCTCATGAAGATTCCAAGGGACGCGCAATAAGGCAGGGTCCATATTCCTTAGAGGCCCTTAGTCTCTTACAAGGTCGCCTAAATGGAGCATTGACTCCAAAGGTTGGGCAACTACCAAAACCAGTCAAAGGCCAATGGCACCCTTGGAGCGTGTAGTGCATTTTGAAAGGCACGTCGTGTAATTAAAATTTGAATCAAAGGCGAGTGACACCCTTGGAGCATAGAGTGTGTCTTGAAGGGCACGTCGCAGTACAAAAAAAAGAGAGTCAATGAATCTAGGTGTCCTAGAAAAAATGAGTGAATGTTAAACCTTAAAACCTTGAGCACTTGTCTAATTAATTAATTGATTAATTAATTACTAAAGAATGAACTTATTAAGCATAATCCCTAAGGGTCTAGGCGTTTTCAAATAAAAATTTAAGTAAGCCTAAGTCTAAGTGAGTGAGAAGACTAAAATCTAAAATTTTAAATTAAATGACGAGGGGATGAAATAAATCAAATTAAGAATCAATAAAAAAAAGCCTAAGGAGTTATTAATACACTTATGCAAGTACATACTAAATTAGAATTTAAAGTGAGAAAGGAATAAAGCATAAAGATGTGTAAGCATAGAAAGGTATATAGTCTAGTCTAACTAAAGAACTATCCTAAATTAAACACAACTCAGTTCTAGAAGGGTGTCGGTCTTTAAAAGGGAAATAAAGGGAATAAAGGGACACTAGGAGTGATTTTAGGAGCGCTTTTAGGTTGGGTGAGGGAAATTGACATTTAATTAAATTAAATTATGGATTTATTAGTGCAACTAAGGGAATGCATGACAAGTGTATGGGGGAATTAATTCCTAATTAAATTATTAAGAAACAAATTAAATGTGCAATTGGAAATTTATCACTAATAAAAATTCTATAAAGGAAATGCCTGAGAGGAAGAAGGGGGAATGACTGGTATGAATAAGGTTATGCTGCAGAAATTCTGATTGGTTTTACTTGTAAGAGTTGGGATACCTAGCTCGAGTGAGAGAGTGGTAGCTCTACCTTACGAGGTGAGCCGGGAGCTAGAGTATTCTGGTTGTGGTTGTGCGTGGCCCCTTTGCGGTTTAGGGGGTTAAGGGGGAAGAAGAATACCTGTAGTGTTGGCTAGGAGGTATCGGTGAAGTCTTCACGGTTAGAAAGTGAATGAAGGAAGGGAACGCCCGTCACCAAGGATCGTCATCAAGATTATTTTCGTTGGTCACGGTATTTCATTTGAGTTGCGATGTACTAAGTTTTATTGTATTTTCATTAAAGTTGCAATGCATTAAGTGT
>JASDQU010013298.1:99016-120940 GCA_032191745.1 Picea mariana
TTACAAGCAGCAACTTGCTGAGAGCTACAATCCTGGTATGAAGGATTGCCATCTGCTAGTCTATTTTCCCTTGAAAACTTTTATTCAGTATTTTGTGTGAATTATAAGGAAAGTTACCCATCTTTAGTTCTGGTTGAAAACTTCTGTGGAAACTTTGACAATCTTATTCAATGCATGGGGATTGATATTAATGAAAAATACTTAATGTATGATGAAATAGAAGAACCCCTTTATGAACTAGCTTCTCATCAGGAAGAGCTAGTAGAGACTAGTTGTATTGGTACACATGATCATTCCGAGCAAACATTAGCTTCTTCTTTCCCTGAAAATGAAACAAATTTGCACCATAATGTTGACGGTCAAGTCATATCCCATGAAATTAATGAAAATTCACAGCTTTTCTAGCCTTATTATAGTCAAAAGTATGGGGAGAGTCATTCAAATTGTTTTACAACTAATTTATTTTCTGAAGACTTGTATCATGAAGAAATTGGTGAGAATTAGGCTATTGAAATTGTATGTGAAAAAAGTCTAGGCAGTAAAACCATTAATGAAGATAGCTACTCAAACTTACAAGGAAATATTGAAGAAAAGCAAGTTGTTTTAGGTCTTTTGGATGTTGCGGAATCCATTCATGATTTCACCTCTCTTGATTTGACATATTCAGAAATTTTAAAAAGCGAGGATGACATTCTTATTCAAGCACATGAATGAGCATTTTCAGATTTTTCTCAAACACATGAGATTGTCGTTTCATCTAAATATTTCCAAGAGCACATAAAGCATGTCTCTATTGTGGATGATGTGAAAGACAATCATATTGATGCATGTCAATTTGAGAAGAGTAAGCTAGATGAAAGAAATCTTCGTCTTTGGACAGATTTTAAAAAAGGGATAGTTTTACATGTTTTCGAAAACCCTTTTGCCAGTAAGATGAAATCATCAGAGAAGACGGAGTACCTGTTGTTCAAGGATGCTGGGATAAAATGGGGTTTGCAATTTGAGTTATCATTTGTCGAGCTCTTTTTTCTGTCTAGAGGAGCTGAAAGCAAGTTGCAGTCAAGAAACTATTTACTTGACCGACTTCATTGGAACTTTGAGATCACTTAATTCAACGTTAGTTTCAGCAAATAGGGTAGGACAATTTGCATATAAATAAGCTTGAAGACCAAGCATTTTTGTTAGTTTCAGTTTTGAACTTCAGCATGTGTGTTTTCAGTTTTCGACAGCTATCAATTTACAGTTTCAACTTTCAGTGCTTTTAGTTTCGGATGAAGGATTGGTACAGGTGCAGTCTTTGGGATGGGATCAGCTGAATGGATCGAGCACTTGGTATACAATTTTTGTCACCGCGCAGGGAGGATGTCGTCCGCAGTTGAAGCTAGATATTGACACATGAAAAATTTAGAATTGTGGCATAAGAGAATTTTTGCTAAGCATCATCATTGCGTTCTTGGATTGTCTGCATTAAATYRTTGGTTGGATTTGGGCRAAAAATTCTCTATTATTGRGAAAAAAAAAATTGGTTTTATWAAATTGATTTTGACTCCTATRGTAAATTTTTCTRCCCTCGGGTTGATTACAAGGCCAAAGTTCATTTTACCAAAATTATTGGGCCCACAAGCCAAATCTCCACTTATCTGAGCCCTACAACTATCGAGATAAATAAAATAATCACCATGCATCAAGTCACATAGAGGTAGAGCCCACAAGGGGCGCTATGGGTACACTGCGCATTTATAAAAGTTACAACCCTCAGTGAATTTAAACAAGTTATTTTCATTTATATTCATAAATGTGGGACAAAACCATACAAAGAGCGCCAGGATAGTTCGAGGGCTCATCCAAATATCAAATGTTTGGCGTTCGACTGAGAATCGTGAGTGTGCACTGGAGGACACACGCAGGTGTCAAAACTCTGACACTGCAAACCAAACTGATCCAAAATTATTACTGTCATCGTGAGCCTCCTCGGCATCATCAGGTTGGATGGAATCATGACAGTTCCCTGAAAAGCAGGCAAGAAGAGTCGACTTTGCCAATATAGCCAGAATATTGATGCTGGAAAATTCAACATCTTCTCGATTTGATCGAAGATTGCAGAGGATGATCGATTGCAGGTGGAGGCAGTGTGGTATCGTCTGCAACACGGCACCAATTCTTTCGATTTTTCATAGCAAAGTGCAAGCTCCTCTTCATAGCGTCGATGAACACATAGCACATTATAGGATGAGAGATGAGATATGAGGATTCTGGTGTCATAACTCGTTCACACGTCAACGTCCAAGCATAGACAGCATCAAGCGCAAACCACGAGAAGCCTGTGTATCTGTCCGTCGTCTATATCATCAGAGGGACTAATTCTAATAATTCTAATACAATAATTCTAATACAAGTAATTTTGACCAGTTGTCTTCCAAGGTGAATTAAGGGCAGAATAGAGCATATTTTGAGAAACTGAAAGAGGTTTATACTCAGCATGGGCCATATAACAATAACCTCCCCCATATTTCGCATAGTTGCTACATACTAGCAGAATAGAGAACATCTTGGAACCTTATATTTCCAGATTCGATATTTTTTATGTTGGAGACATCTTTTTCAAATGTAGATCCCGAATAGATGGAGAAAATTTTCACAAAACCGAGAGAGGTTTTTATTCAATACAAGCTTATGTACAAAAATTTCTCCCATATTTTACACAGGTGTCACGGATCAGGAGATTTGAAGAAATATTTGAACCCTATTTTTCAATTTTCATGATTTCCTATTCGAGACATGTTTTTACGGCACGTGTTCTGGCCAGTTGAAGATAAATTTGGAGAAACCGAGAGAGGTTTTTCTTCATAATGATATTATCTATAAAAATCATTCTCATATTTTACACAGCTATTGCGGTTTGATATTTACAGGTGGCGTTTCAAATCTTATTTTTTCGTGTAAACGGTTTCCAAACGAAACGTTTCTTTATTTGTAACTGGTTTGGAAACGAAAGGACTCATTGTTTGTATAAATGTTAAGAGATACGTATGTATCAGGGTTGGCAGAAGTGCAAGGGAACCTTTTTGTTGCTTCTAAACTCTATTGTAATTTTCTGGAGCTGAATTGAATACATATGCAGAAGCTTTTGAGGTTTCTATGAAAATATTCTAATGGTGGTGATATGTGTTTTGTATTCTCTCATCGTATGTATTTCATGTGATTCTTTATTTCCATTTGCATTGTATTTAGTTTAAATTGGATAGTTAAAAGCTTAGAATTCATCTTGTGATTCTCTCGGCTTAAGCAATTTAAATTGTATGAATTTCCCCTTAACTAATTCAGAATTCATTTCAGTAATGCTCTGATGCAGTTATTTGTTTTCTCTTTCTTCTTACACCCTGCTTAAAATCAATTAACAACTCAGATTCATTGCCTCATTTAGCCTTTATCCTCTTGAGAGTTCTATTGGCCAGTCATTTTTTTCATTCAATTTCAGAATTTTGATTATGTAGCCTTGAGTGTTCCTCCCCTTCTTTTCCAACAATTTTATAAAAAAAACCCAAAACAATCTGAACCTAGCCATTAATTGACAAAGATATATCAAGTGACACGAGAGAGCCCTCACTGAGTTGAATAGGCTAGTGTCCAACTCTAAAGTAGGTTGAAACAATCACCTCTGTTGTTTGTCTATCAGCTGGACAAAATTTACAGAGTGATAGTAGATCCCATGTACAGTTCAGATTAACAGCTCTCGTGCATTCGGAGTTTCAAATTCGTGCAAGGATTAACAACCAGACAGAAGCCCCGAAGTGCCAAAACGCCAAAATGTTGAAATGACATCAGATCGCCACATCACTCTAGGCCCATACCAATTCGGGAGTTTTCAATTCAGAGAAAACATAAACTCCCGAACGCTAAAACGACGAAATGCCAAAGTGTCGAAGACATTTGGCACTCATCAGTTCAGATGTGTGGCGCTCATCCGTTGGAGTCACGTGGAACCCATCTGGCGTTAACATGTGGCACTCACTGTAGGCACCTTTGGGCATGTCGTCTGCTCATTTTCACGTGACACGTGTCACCCTTTTTTCCATGACACATCAGCAGTCATGACATCATATGACATCAAGCCACCACGTCACTTCACAGTATTGTCACTTCGGGAGATTTCCATGCTTTACATTCTGAAATCCCGAAGCCCTAAGTGTCAAAGTGACAAGAGATTTCCACGTCAACCAGGAGAAATTTACTTCGGGATATTTCCACACTTTACATCCTGAACTTCCGAAGTACCGAAGCCCAAAGTGTCGAAGTGGCGAGAGACTGCCTAGTTAACCAGGAGAAAGTTACTTTGGGATATTTCCACACTTTACATCCTAAACTCCCGATGTCTTGAAGCCTGGAGTGTTGAAGTGATGAGAGATTGCCACGTCAACCGGTAGAAAGTTACTTTGGGAGATTTCCATGCTTTACATCCTGAACTCTCGAAGTCCCGAAGTGTTGAACCCCCGAAGTCCCGAAGTGATGCCAGGTTTCCACATCGCTTTGGGCCCTACCACTCCACGGGTGTTTTTCAACTCAGCATAGGCCGAAATCACCGAAGCACCAGATTGCCAAAGTCCCAAAGTTCCAGATTGGCACCATCGCTAAATTGGGTTAGAGGAAGTCTAAAACTAGAAGACTAAAAAAACTTTAGCGGGGATTCAAAAATGGCAAGGTTACCCAGATCGCAGATTGCAACACGATCGACGACCACACTTCATTACGGGAAAGGAAAATGATCAAACGTTAACATCCTTAAGCGGTCTAGCAATCGAAACCATGGTATAGCTAGAGAGGTACGTGATAGTTGGTGGTGGATTGCAGGAGGCGGAGCGCTGTGGATCCAAACCGCCCTTGACAACTTTGTTGGACAACTAAGAGGCGGGGGGGTGAATCAGTTGTTACTATGCTTAAACAATTATACCCATTTTGAACTCTTTACAGAACACTCAATGATGATCACAATAAAGCAGGCAAGTAAGCAATAGAATATTCAACATCAATCACACACATGAAATATACAGAGACAAATATTTCCCGAGGAAACCCATAAAGGGAAAAACCTCTTCTTCTTGATATGATAAGTAATCTTTATTTTTTGTACATTATCATTCTTATGAGCTCCAACTCCTCTTGAGGCTACAACCTTTGTTTTACAATAAGCAACTTGCTGAGAGCACCAACTCTCTGGTTTCTATAGCACCCACTGGAAGGAAGCACCAACTCCCTGAGTGTTCCAGCACCAACGAGATGGAAGCACCAACTTCCAGTCACACAGGCACCAACCTGTATAACATAGAACAATAGTTCTCCCTTGCACCACCCTAGCACCCCGGTTTTTCTAGTTGCAACCAGATGGAAGCTACAAATCCCTGTGTTCAAGCACCCACTTGAAACTTTGAGAGTCCTCCCTAGCACCTCCCTACCTCCCTACCACCCTGAAATATAAATCTTTGCTTTCTTAAATTTATCACAGTGATACAGCATTTATCAATGGCTTACCAGTCTCATCATTGTTCTGCTACACTGCTCTGTTCTGCCTGCATCAGTGTCTTTTTGCTCGCATCTACTTTGCTTTCTATTCTTATACGTTTTATACTATGTGTGCCATCTTCATTCTATGCGCTATGCCTCTCCATGATCTTCACTGTGTCACTGTTCTTCCCTATAGGTCGTTCACTATGTCTCTTCCTCACAACTGCATAGCTAACCAGCAGAATCACCTCACTTCTTTGTTCTGCATATTTTTCTCACGTCGATTCCTCTGCCTTATCATCATTGCAACTCTTCGTCATCCTTGGCGGTTAGCTCAATGTGTTCATCATAAGTGGGCGTTATGTTGAGATTCCTTAGCTTCTCTGGTAGTCGAAAATCTTCGTCTACTCTGTCAGTTACAGCCAGTCAATTATGGCTTCTTTGGCTTCTAAGCCCCGTCCTTCACGTGATCATTGGCGGTGACCATACACCTGGGCTTAACGAGCGCTTGAGCACTTATCGATTCAACGGACATGATTCATTCTCCTGAAATGGACGACTGTTGTAACTTCGACACTTTTCCCTTCATAACTTTTGGGTTTCAAACCTTTCAAAACTTTCGAATCAGAATTCCCGAACAGATCAGACGATTTACATTCATTTCACGGAAACGGATCAATCGTCATATTTTATTCTTACAAGGCTTAATCTGACGGCCAGGACTTAATCAACCATTGAGATGGATGGCCACCTTTTACTCCGGGTCTTTGGCTATTACACTTATGCTATCATTCCATTGTATCTTGATCAATGGTTGAGAGTGCACCCAACATCATATCGACGGTCGATATCTTCTACAGGTCTCTGGACTTCAGAGATTTCAAATCTCAACCTATTCTTTTCTCCATACATCAATCTTCCGAAGTTGTCAATCCACTGACGCGTGTCTCTTTCGGATCAACAGTCAAGATCTGCTTCGGGTCTCTGGATTTCAAATCTCAAACCCCCTATTTCCTCCAGAGTGATGTCACTTACTTATGTCACTTGATGATGTGTCATGAGCCTAGTATGTCACTCGGATTTGTGATTTCCATGTACCTGAAATGTTGAATCAACTTGACAATTTTCATTGTCTGATTGCACCACGTGTCCTTGTTGACGTAGTCTTGCTGACGTGGATCCTCATGTGGCACATGTTATTCTCTTGGATATAACGATTGTCGTAACTCCCGGTGTATCTTAGATCGACGACTAAGAGTGACTTCAAACCTTCGTCCTTCGAGACTTCGAGACTTTTGACATTTCTTGGTGGTGAAACTCCCGAAGCAATTCTCCTGGAGTGATGCAACTTGCTTACGTCACTTGTGACATGGCACAAGCCAATTTCTTTTTGACACTTGTCATCATCTGATTATGCCATGTGTATTCGGTGACGTGGTATGCTGACATGGTCTTCCACATATCCTTGCTGACGTGATCTGTTAATGTGGTCTTCTGACGTGGTCTGCTGACCAACAACACTGATCCAACAGTCCTCGTATGTCCTCCAAATCCGATGGTCCTTATTCATTTCAGATTTCCAAGCTTCGGGTTTTTCCAATCTCAAACTTTTTGGAGCATAACCTCCTCGTATATTTATATCCGAAGTGAATCTTGTTCGTTGATCAAAATCTTAGATTGATGACTCGATCTTTCTACGATGTAGCTCTTCTAGCATATCCTGTTCTTCCACTTGGAATGATCCAACGGCTGACGAAAATTCACATTTCGGGAATTTCAAATCTCAAGCTCTCTAGAGTGTAACCTCCTCGTGTCTTTAGATCCGAAGTGAATTTTGTTCATCGATCATGAACTTAGATCGACGGCTCGATTTTTCGGCGATGCGGCTTTGCTGTCTTATCCTGTCCTTCCACTCGAAAGTGATCTGATGGCTAACGAGAATTTTCATAATCGAATTCTCAATTGTTTTTCCTCGCTTATCCTGTCCTTCCAGTAAAAAATGATCCAATGGTCATGAGGACACTCGAAGCATATCAACGGTCGATAATGATTGTGGAACCACAAATTGCGAGTGATTTAAATCAACACCCAAACTCCACAATTTGAATTTGTGCGTTGTTGGTGAGTCAACCACAATCATCGATCTTCGAAGCTATAAGATCAAACGTTCCTAACTAATTGTGGGATTGGAACAAGCACGGTGTTTAATTCTCCTTTCAATATCTGCAATTCATCCCTGCCATAGATTTGGCGATTGCGCATCCAACGGTCACGATTTAATCTGACTTAAACTCATTCTTTGTTGGATCAACCGCAGTCGTAGATATTTGAAGTTATGAGATCTGATGATCTAGACAGATTGTAGGATTGTAACTGGCAAGTAGTTTAATTTAGCTTTCGCTCCCCGTAATTCATCCATGCCGTAGATCTGGCTTGCAGATCCGACGATCTTGATTTGATTTGAGTTTTATCGTGCAATCTTTTCTGAGCTTTGATTCCTTCTGCACACTCTGCCTGTAATCATGCCATCATCATTTTTGTTTCTTTACATCAATGACAAGCACATGCTTTCCTGTAAATCATGCCAACAATCGCCCCCTTTGGCATTGATGGCAACCCTAAAAGGTTGTGCTATTCTGCTTGGACCTCCAACTATAGCATCCAGACCACTCCTTTTCTCCCCCTTTGACATCAATGTCAAAGAGAACATGCTTCCCCTGAGTTGTTGCAGTATTTTTTGGAGGTATCAGATATTCAACCAATACTTACTCCTTCTAATAGGATGGACTCTCTTAGGTTGATAATGGGTTCATGCCCAACTTCTGGCGTAGATACTCAAACTGAGATTTTGCAAGTGGTTTAGTGAAGATATCAGCAATCTGATCTTTGGATGGAATATAATGCAAAGAAACAACAGTTTTGGTCACATGTTCCCTCAAGAAGTGATACTTGATGGGTATATGCTTGGTCTTGGGGTGAAATACAGGGTTCTTTGACACACTGATTGCACTGGTATTATCACAATGAATTGGGATCGGTGTAGTATATTTTACCTCGAAGTCTGTAAGTGTCTGAATCATCCACAATACTTGGGTACAACAAGTGGCAGCTGCAATGTATTCAACTTCTGTAGTTGATAAGGAAATGGAACCTTGCTTCTTTCTCAACCATGATACCAAGGAATCTCCTAAGAAGAATGCACCTCCACTCGTGTTTTTCCTTTCATCCACGTAGTTAGCCCAATCAACATTTCAACATTTGAATAGACTGATAGTTGAAAATTTTGATTCCTAGGATACCATAGTTCATAGTCCATTGTTCCTTTCAAGTATCTGAATATTCTTTTGACAGCTAACAAATGAATATGTTTAGGTGTAGTCGGATACCTTCCTACCATTCCAACAACATGCATTAAGTCTGGATGGGATGTTGTGATGTACAATAGGCTGCCTATCATAGACCTATATGAACTCTGATCAACACCAGGTGAGTCATCATCCTTGCTTAATTTGCATCCAGTGACCATAGGTGTGCTCATAGGTGTGGAATCTTCCATTTGAAACCTTTTCAACATTTCTCTTAGATATTTCTCCTGAGAAAGAAATAATCCTTTAGACCTCTAAGTAATTTGCAGGCCAAAAAAAAATGACAATTCCCCTATCATAGACATTTCAAATTCAGACTGCATGGCAGAAGAAAACCATTGTACCAATGAAGCATTATTACTACCGAAGATGATGTCATCTACATAGACCAACACAATGAGCAGATCATTACCCTATATTTTGATATATAGATTGTTGTCAATTGTTCCTCTCTTGAACCCTTTGTCTTGTATATATGTATCCAGTCTATGATACCAAGCACGAGGAGCTTGTTTCAACCCATATAAGGCTTTATTTAGCTTGTAGACAAAGTTAGGGTTATCTGATAGTTGGAAACCTTATGGTTGTTCCATATAGACTTCTTCTTTTAGATCTCCATTTAGAAAAACTGGCTTGACATCCATTTGATATACTTTAAACTTCTTATGACAAACATAAGCAATAAACATTCTAATAGCTTCTAATCTTGCTACAGGCGCAAATGTTTCATCAAAATCTAGTCCTTCTATTTGAGCATACTCTTTACAGACCAATCTGGCTTTATTCCTGAAAATTTGTCCTTGTTCATTCATTTTATTTTTAAACACCTATTTGGAGCCAATTACATTCTTATATGTCGGTCTAGGAACAAGCTCCCAAGTATTGTTCTTCTCAATCTGATCCAGTTCCTTGTTCATTGATTTTAACCAATTTACATCTTCATTGGCTTCATTGAATTTCTTAGGTTCCACCATGGATATGAAGACCATATCTGATTGCTCGGTGTCTTTGATTATCCTTCTCCTGGTTTGTACACCTTTGTCTTTCTCACCAATTATATGACTTCCAGGATGATTCTTTTGAGTAATTCTGGAGGAGGAATCTGATGTTGATCGTTGTCCTAACTCATGTTTTCTAGGTGTCTCTTCTCCATCTGATTCTTGGACCTGTTCATTTTCAGTTTCAGTTGCGTCCTCTGTAGTAGACTCAATATTGCTCACCTCTCTTACTGGGACTCCTTCATCAACCTTCAAATCAATGCAATCAACTAATTTATGCAATCTTTTATTAAAGCATCTATATCCTTTACTATTGGTAGCATATCCTAAGAAAATGCCTTCAACAACCCTGTCATCATACTTTCCAAGGTTTTCATTATTATTCTTTATGTATCACTTACTCCCAAAGACTTTGAAGTGTTTGATTGAAGCAGGTCCTTCCATACCACAGTTCATAAGGTGTCTTGTCACTATGTGGTCCGAGGTGGGATTTGTTAAGAATATGGATTGTTGTGTGTATTGCTTCTACCCAGTAAGTTTGACCAATTTTCTTCTCATTCATCATTGACTTGGCCATTTGATGGACTGTTCTGTTTTGCCTCTCAACTAATCCATTTTTTTGTGGAGTTCTTGGGATTGTGTATTCTCTCTTGATCCCATGTTTATCAAAAAAATCCTTGAAATCACTTGACATAAATCCTCCTCCTTTGTCTGATCTTACTGCCTTTAACCTCTTGCCTGTTTGATTCTCAGTTAAAGCCTTAAATATTTTTCATTTCTCAAATGCTTCAGCTTTTTCTTTGAGAAAAGAAACCCAAGTAAGTCTGGATTAATCATCAATGGTCAACATAAAGTAGTTTTTCTTCCTTGTGTCTTCCTGTCTTGATGGTCCACATAAATCCATATGAACTAATTGGAGTGGTTTCTCTGTTGAAGTAGAGCTCTTGGATTTAAACTGTGTCCTGGTTAGCTTTCCTACTTGGCAGGGTTTACACACAGAGTCTTGTGGCTTTGACATTCTTGGAAGATCTTTTATTGCCTCAAGATTTTTGAGCTTGATTAAGTGGTCAAAGTTTAGATGTCCAAGTCTCCTATGCCATGACCAGCTTTCATCATGTTTTCTTAGATGACACTCTTCTTTATCTTATTTCATCACATATACATTATTTTATGTCCTTATGCCTTTAGCCACCACTTGTCCTGAGTTTACAGACTTTATCTTACAATCCTTGGAAGTGAACACCACTTCACATCCTCTATCGCACATTTGACTTACACTAAGCAAATTATATTTCAGCCCATATACAAGTAGAACATCCTGGGCTTTTCCTTTACCATTACTCAAACTCACCATCCCTTTACCCTTGATTTTACTTGGTTCATCATTTCCAAAGCTTACATTTCTTGTTTTTCTTTTACTTATAGACAGAAACTTATCCTTGTCTCCAGTCATGTGCTTGGAACATCCACTGTCTATATACCAGGGGTCGTTTTGTTTTTGAGCTGAAAGTACTAGACCACATTTTTCACTATCTTTCTTTTTGCATGTGTTGACATTTCTAGCTAAAGGATTTATCCTTGGATCTGCCTTGTACTTCTTCAGATGGCAATTTGCAGCTTTGTGGCCAAAGTTATGACAGTTATAACATTCGATCTCATTGTTCAATGGGTCAAAGTGATTGGTGCTACGTTGTCTATTCATTGGCTACTTAGTTCTATGTTGTAAAGATTGTTTATTTCTTGACCTCCTCAGTTGCATGTCTCTAAAATTAATTTGACAATTTACAATCTTATGACCAAAATTAGAACAGTAAAAATAGTAGCCATGGAAGAAATTTTGGTACCTGAAGGATGGACTTCTTCTTGGAATTTGTTGCTCCATCTTTTGATCTCTTTGTTTTTTATCAGGGATCATCTTATCTTTATTAGCTTCTAATGACAGAGTACTCTCATGGTTTGATTGTCTGCTGACTTGGAACTTGATCATCTTTATTGGCTCTTTGCTTTCTAGATGATTGTTGCTTGAACCATTTACATAACCTAAACCAGTCTTCAACAAAGGAGATCTCTGTTTGCTCAGAATGGCGTTAAGTTATGTTGTGTCTTTAATGCTTGGAAGATTTTGGAGATACAATGTTTTAAACTTCTCCATCTCTTTTCTGGTTTTTACTACCTCTTCTTCCAAGGCTTCACATCTTGTCTTCTTTTCTGATAACTTTTGTTTCAGAATGTCCTTTATTTTCTTTGCCTCTTCTAATTCCACTTTTAGCAGGGCAGAGTCTTCATCAGGTCCTTTATTGTCTTTCTCGAACTGTATCAGCAATTGTTTTTTCTTTTTCTTCTTAGATCTAAGTCTAGCAATTTATTCTAGAGCACTGATCAATTCTCCTTCCAAGTCAACCACAACTTCTTCATCATCAATATCACTTCATGTGATTTTATTATCATAATCCTCTTTGTTCATAAGCATAAAGTCATTAATAGTATCTTCACAGGAAGAGTCACTATCTGTGTCTTCTGAAGAGTCATCATTGTTTACACATAGACTTATATTTTTACCAAATCTCTTGGGTTTGTACTTATTTTCACCTTCAGAATTCCGATATTGTTTCTTGTGTGGACACTTAGATGAAAAATGACCTATCTTTCCATAGTTAAAACATTTGAAGGGAAATTTGCCTTGGTGCTTTCCTGATCCTTTCTTTAGTCTTCTCACAAATTTTGCTTCAATTTCATCAGGCTCATAATCCTCATTCTTATCTTCTATAAATGATGCTTCTCTAGAGGTGGGTTTATCTTTACCTATCCTCATTTCATAGGCAGTCAGAGTTCCTAGGAGTTGGTCAATAGACAGAGCTTTTATATCATTAATTTCTTCTATAGCAGGGACCTTTGGGTTGAACCTATCTGGCAGAGACCTTGAAATTTTCTGAACTAAAGAGACATCCTCAATTTTTTCACCAAGTCCTATCATTGCATTTACTTGTTCTTCAACTCTCAAGAAGTACTTCCCAACAGTTTCATCCTCTTTCATATTTAGTTGTTCAAAGTGTAATCTATAGGTCTGAAGATTGGAATATTTTACCTTCTCATTACCTTCATAACTACTGATGAGTTTGTCCCACATTTCTTTGGTAGATTCTAAGTGCATAACTTTTACAAATTTTGTTTCTGCAAGCCCACTCAGAATAACATTCATAGACTTAGCGTTGAACTTGAATTATAGCTTGTCATCCTTAGAATCTAGTGCAACTGGCTTTACATAACCAATCTCTACCACATCCTAGACATCTGCACCTAGGGCCATTATGTAGGTTCTCATCCTAACTTTCCAGAAGGCGAATTTTGTTCCATTGAACAGGGGGGCCTTATTGGTTGAGTTCCTTCATGGCTAGTCATGTTTAAGCTCTAGGATCTACCCTTAGATAAAAGGAACCAGCTCTGATACCAATTGTTGAACAACTGAGAGGGAGGGTGAATCAGTTGTTACTGTGCTTAAATAATTATGCCCATTTTAAACTCTTTACAGAACACTCAATGATGATCACAATAGAGCAAGGAATTAAGCAATAGAATATTCGACATCAATCACACACATGAAATATACAGAGACAGATATTTCCTAAGGAAACCCATAAAGGAAAAAACCTCTTCTTCTTGATATGATAAGTAATCTGTATTTTCTGTACATTATCATTCTTATGAGCTCCAACTCCTCTTGAAGCTACAACCTCTATTTTACAAGCAACAACTTGTTGAAAGCACCAACTCTCTGGTTTCTCTAGAACTCACTAGAAGGAAGCACCAACTCCCTGAGTGTTCCAACACCAACTGGATGGAAGCACCAAATGAAAGCTACAACTCCTTGTGTTCAAGCACCCACTTGAAACTTTGAGGACACCAATCCTCCCTAGCACCTCCCTACCACCCTGAAATATAAATCTTTGCTTTCTTAATTTTATCACAGTGATACAACATTTATCAATGGCTTACCAGTCTCATCACTGTTCTACTACACTGTTATGTTATGCATGCATTAGTGTCTTTATGCTCACATCCACTGCGCTTTTTTCTCTTCTACGTTTTATACTTTGTGCGCCATCTGCATTCTATGCGTTATGCCTCTGCATGCTCTTCACTGCATCATTGTTCTTCCCTACAAGTTGTTCACTGTGTCTCTTCCTCACAACTGCATAGCTAACCAGCAGAGTCACCTCACTTCTTTGTTCTGCATCTTTTTCTCATGTCGAGTCCTCTGCCTAATCATCATGGCAACTCTTTGTCATCCCTGACAGTTCGCTCAATGTGTCCATCATCAGTGGTCGTTATGATGACATTCCTTAGGTTCTCTGGTAGTAGAAACTCTTCGTCTACTTTGTCAGTTACAACTAGACAATTATGGCTTCTAAGCCCCTTCCTTCACGTGATCACTAGCGATGACCATACGCCTGGGCTTAACGAACGCTTGAGCACTTATCAATTCAACGGAGACGATTCATTCTCCCGAAATGGACGACTATCGTAACTTCGACACTTTTCCCTTCAAATCTTTTGGGTTTCAAACCTTTCGAAACTTCTGAATTAGAATTCTTGAACAGATCGGACGGTTTACATTCATTTCGCAAAAATGGATCAATCGTCATATTTGATTCTTACAACGCTTAATCTAACGGCAAGGACTTAATCAACCATTGAGATGCATGGCCACCTTTTACTCCGGGTCTTTGGCTATTACACTTATGCTATCCTTCCACTGTATCTTGATCAATGGTTGAGAGTGCACCCAACATCAGATCAACGGTCGATGTCTCCTACAGGTCTCCGGACTTCGGAGATTTCAAATCTCAACCCATTCTTTTCTCCATACGTCAATCTCCCAAAGTTGTCAATCCACTGACACATGTCCCTTTCGGATCAACGGTTTAGATCTCCTTCGGGTCTCCGGACTTCGGAGATTTCAAATCTCCAACCCCTTCTTTCCTCTGGAGTGATGTCACTTACTTACCTCACTTGATGACGTGTCATGAGCCTAGTAGCTTCCAGGTGTCACTCGGATTTGTGATTTCAACATACCTGAAATGTCGAATCAACTTGACACTTGTCATTGTCTGATTGCGCCACGTGTCCTTGCTGACGTGGATCCTCGTGTGGCATATGTTCTTCTCCTAGATCTAACGGTTGTCCTAACTCCCAGTGTATCTTAGATTGACAGCTGAGAGTGACTTTGGACCTTCGTCCTTCGGGACTTTGAGACTTTTGACATTTCTTGGTGGTGAAACTCCCGAAGCAATTCTCCCGGAGTGATGCAACTTGCTTACGTCACTTGTTGACATGGCACGAGCCAATTTATTCTTGACACTTGTCATCATCTGATTATGCCATGTGTATTCGCTGACGTGGTCTGCTGACATGGTCTGCCACATATCCTTGCTGACGTGGTCTACTGATGTGGTCTTCTTACGTGGTCTGTCGACCAACAACACTGTTCCAATGGTCCTCATATGTCCTCTAAATCCAATGGTCCTTATTCATTTCGGATTTCTTCAAGTTTTTCCAATCTCGAACTTTCTGGAGCGTAACCTCCTTGTATCTTTATATCCAAAGTGAATCATGTTCGTTGATTAGAATATTAGATCAATGGCTCGATCTTTCTGCAATGTAGCTCTTCTAGTGTATCCTGTCCTTCCACTTGGAATGATCCAACAGCTGATGGAAATTCGCATTTCGGGGATTTCAAATCTCAAGCTCTTCAAAGTGTAACCTCCTCGCATCTTTAGATCCAAAGTGAATGTTGTTCGTCGATCATGAACTTAGATCAATGACTCAATTTTTCTGCGATGGGGCTTTGCTAGCTTATCCTGTCATTCCACTCGAAAGTGATCTGACGGCTAACGAGAATTCGCATAATCGAATTCTCAATCGTTTTTCCCCCGCTTATCATGTCCTTACACTCAAAAATGATCCAACGGTCATGAGGACACTCGAAGCATATCAACGGTCGACGATGATTGTGGAACCACAACTTGCGAGTGATTTAACTCGACACCCAAACTCCACAATTTGAAGTTGTGCATTGTTGGTGAGTCAACCACAATCGTCGATCTTCGAAGCTATAAGATTGAACGGTCCTAACTAATTGTGGGATTGGAACAAGCGCAATGTTTAATTCTCCTTTCAATCTCTGCAATTCATCCCTGCCGTAGATTTGGCGATTGCGCATCTGACGGTCATGATTTAATCTGACTTAAACTCATTGTTTGTTGGATCAACCGTAGTCGTAGATCTTTGAAGCTATGAGATCTGACGATCTAGACAGATTGCAGGATTGTAACTGGCGAGTAGTTTAATTCATCTTTTGCTCCCCGCAATTCATCCATGCCGTAGATCTGGCTTGCAGATCCGACGATTTTGATTTGATCTAAGTTTTATCGCGCCATCTCTTATGAGCTTTGATTCCTTCTGCACACTTTGCCTATAATCATGCCATCGTCGTTGTTGTTCTTTCCATCAATAAAAAGCATGCACTTTCCTGTAAATCATGCCAACAAACTTCTACAATCACGTGCTTATATCACGTCTAGGGTCCAACCCAAGAGCAGCGCGTGGCGACAAAGATTGGCGTTAAGCCAAATCATCAAAGGAAAAGTCCCAAAGAGAGCGAGACACTAGCAGACCGCGACCATTCCATCACAGAGAAAACAAGGAGAAGAGTCAATTACAATCGAGACAAAAAATCTCACTGATAGTCAACAGGTACAGAACAGAAGTTTTAGAATCCGGACTCTGCAACACCATAATTGGGAACTCGAGAAACTATAATCCGGATTGCAGAAGGAATGTCGAAGACTCCAGAAATACACCAGAAGGCCTACCTCTTCCTCAAGTAAATAATGTGAAGAAGTTGTCAATACATCCAGTTATCCGCAGTGGCCTCAAACACTGTGCATGCATGTCAGTGATCAACGCAGAACTCAGTTATGTCACTCCTAGTCTTTTCTGCCAATCCCAGTTCATTCCAACGCATGCATCAGTTCAGTTTCATCGCTAGTGGCAATTTTTAATTATTCAGTTCAAGACTCTTTTTAGTTTAAAGCACAATAAGTGGTCTTCTATGTGTGATAAGAACCACTCTTTTTTATTAAGTCAAGTGTGAAGTATACATTGTTGTACTCCAGTAGTGTTTTAGTCAATTTAATAAGTTGTTCTACAATTGTTAATGTAGAGTTAAGTCTCAGTCCCAGATGGACGAGAGCCTCTGCAACTCTAATAAATATACAGTTTTTGTATGTTTTGAGGGTTCAGTTTTTGGGAAGGATAGCATTACACCAGACTGGTTGAACCCGTTCTATGCATGGATTAAAGCTCTCTACCCAGTGAATATACTCTTGATGACAGTGTCTCATTCTAATCTTCATGTGTTTTTATCTTATCTTGAATGCAGTTTTTTATTTGTGCAAAGTACATGTCATTTCCTTCAGCTATTGTATAACTTGTCTTTATTGATATGCAACCTGTGAAAACAACTAATGCTTTGTGAAGATTTGTTTTTATTGCAACCCGAGGGAGTAATTGTGTTTTTGATACATGTTTAATGTCTTGAAATGATATTTTAAGTATTAAACTTCTTGCAGCAGATTATTCATTAAGTGGTTTGTTGTTTCCCTTTGTTTTTATTATTTCATTTGTCTGTCATTTGTGTGCCACCATCCAAGGAGCACCCTCATCCATGTCATTTTTCCAACCCAATCATGCTCTTGTCTTGGTAGAACTAACCCTCTAACTGACCAACAAAATTAAAAATAAACCAACCATTCCAAACTTGAGGTGGCCTAGCTCTACCCTTTAGCAGTCAGGTGCAGACTTTAGGACCAACAATATCAATAACCATTGTGTACCAGGTCACCGCTCGAAAACAACTGAGTTTTAGTTCTTAACATTTTCGTCAACAAAGGAGAATCCTTCTGATCTCTACTGGTTCAAGTTCTTACTCTGTTAGTTCGTCGCATGTCATTCCATTATTGACACTTGGACATGCTTGAGATTTTGTAACAGATAGAAACCTGAAACTTATGTCATGATTTTATAGTAAAGTTTGAATTTCTTATAGACAGTTTTATGGAGTATTAGCTTACCTATGAAAGTCCTTGCGGTTAATAATAATTATTATTCTTTGGTAAAGAAACAAAAAAAAGGAAAATATATTCATATATATATATATATATATATATATATATATATATATATATATATAAAATGACTCAGTTTAAGAAAATATGTCACCCGGAGTATAATCTTGAATGGCATTCTCTACTTATCCGATAGATTTTCTTAATTCTCGAATGTTTTTTATTAGTGGTTCTTGATGGGGCTATTTCGCGTGGTATCGCTTATTTTCAGCTTGGAATAGATTAAATCTCCCTAATTGAAAAACATTTTTTTTTAAGCTCTAAACACTCAAGTTAGCATAGAGTTTGGTGGCAGTCGTCATGCATGGGTAAATTATTAGTACTTTCAACTGTTGTAGATATAAAGTAGTATTGACTTACCTCACTTAGAAGGCTTATCCTTAATCTTAGTAAATAGTTAAATCCTTGTTTCATCTATTTCGTACCAATGATAATAGTAAATTAATGATATAGTATTGTCAATTGGTTGTATCAGTACCATTAATTCAAGGTTTTTAATTGTCCCTTATTAATGTGAATTTATTTGCTTAATTGAATAATAGTAGTATATTGATGATTTTTATACATTATTATATGGACGTTAGTACATTATTGTTCAATTATTGCTCTTAAACTTGATTCCAATTGAGTGAGGGACTTTAGATTCTCAAAAAAAAAAATAGGGAGAATTGTGTCGAATCCTTACTACCAATTGAAATTGAAATTCCATACTTATATAGAATTCCTATACATAACAAACAAATGTAAATTTTAAATTTTACTTTATTCTGTGTAATTGTGGTTGTAGATGTTACATTCATATGTTCGGACATTGGTGATTTTCATGTTAGTCTTATTATATGTTACTTGATATTGTACCTTGTCTATATTAAGGAGTTGGAGTTGAATTTGAATAATGATATTGAATCATTATAGAATATTTATTTATGGTCATCATTATATTAATCTTCTATATTTATGTATTTGCCACAAGAACACTCTTAAATTATAAAAATAAAAATAAAAAAATTAAATACATGTTACATAGTAGTATTAGTCTACTTTTATGTTTTAGTAACGAGATTGTTAAAGAAAAATTGTTTATGTTGTACTCAGAAATGTATGGTCACAACTTAAAATTTTACTTTTTATAGAATTTGATAACATTATATTTCATATGTTTTTTTATATTATCATTTTGTTTTTTTTTACAAAACGATTAAAAAAATCTATTAGAAAAGGGTTGTGTAAACCACATCATTCAAGAGTACAAAAATCTCAGAGAGTCTTTCTCGAGCATCATAAAAAAGAGACTAGTCTTCCCTCCTACTTTGAGAAAGTCCAAAAGTCCCATACAACCTTATGCAAACTTTCCAGGTATAAATAACTATAAAGGAAAAAAGAAAACAAAAGAGATTTATTGATCATCTACTACCGATGCAAGTGTAAAGATGTGTCCACCTCTTCCCTTCTTGTGTCGTCTACATCGTGATGAATTCATTTATCCTCCTCCTGTCCAAGTTCAGAATGCTTTATCTGTGGCCTCTCAGGGGGAGAGTTCAACGCCCGTGACTCTGCGGGTGCATGTTGCCTATGTGGATGTTGAGGGAGATTTTTCAGTTGGTGACGAATAGACCAAATATGCCCGATATTTCTGTTAGCAGCCCAAAAAACTACTGCTAGCTCCTCATTTCATCTAGCTTCCTGGGCTTGAATTCGTTGTTGAAGCTGGGTGTTCATATTTCTTATTTCCTCAATTTCTCCATGTTGCTCTCTGACTTGGTCATGTAGTGTGTTGATGGTGCAATTGTTGCATGCGCATGAGTCTCTATTGCATCGCCACATAGTTTGAAACCTTGGAACACTGTAAATTTTATTTTTGTGTGCCAATAGCCCGTTTGAACTCCAAAGATTGATATTATGATGTCACCCTCCTCACTTTCCCTAAAATTTGTTGTCACCACCTTTCATAACATGTATTAGTTTCATTGAATTCAATTCCCATGGACGGAAGGACAACGCCATGGTTTGAAATGATAATGATCAAGGTTGACAAATGACTCTTCCTTACACAATTGATTAAGAAGTTGTATCCATTACTTGTGCAAGGTCGGAGGTTTGGACATGGTAGCTCATAAGGAATGAAAGTCTGTGTGATGACAATGATAGGCACGAGCTTAAAGGAACATAATTTTTGTCAACTCCGGGATTCGATCGCATGACCTTTTCAAGTCTTAACATAGCTCTTGTAACAACCCTCTGTTATGCCTAAGAAAAAGTGAAGCACAATAGGTAAAAAAAATATTCAAGCATAGGGAAAATTAGCGTCAACACATAATTCAACAACGCATAATCAACAACATCATAATTAAAGGAATTACAAGTGCCTCGTCGTCATAATAAAATAACATCGCAACCGACGCATCATCATATTTAGTAATGACATAAAATAACACATCATCATATTTGAATAATGACACATAATCAACAAGCATCATGAATGGTGACGCAAGATCAACTCATCACGATCAACTGGAATCATCAATACTTTTAATCGCTCAACACATCACATAAATATAGTCATCAGATAACACAAGGATAACATGATATAACATAATGATAACATGAAGATAACATCAAGAATACATAAAGATACCACCCACCCAACCTACCCTACAAGGTTAGGACCTCAAGGACACATAAGCAACGCTCAAGCCGAGGATCCAATTTATTTTGACCATTTAAGGTCTCAGAGCCGGAGACTATTCTGAGGAACAAGGAGGTGTCTAAATCCCACTAATACAATCAAGTCGCAATCAACTATATCAATTCAACAACCTAAACATCAATTATTCAAGTGTAAGGGTCATCATCAACTTGACATCATACATCACATCTAATTTATGGTGGGCAAGTACTCTAACTAATCACATAACCATCATACATCACATTAAATCCAAGGCGCAAGAGCAATGATCAGTTGTATTCATGGCGCAATATCCCAATCACATAAATGCAATCATTTGTCACATCGATTTAAGGTGCAAGAGTAATCATAAATTTGTCTCCATAGCACGAGGAAATATAATCACATGAAGCCAGTCATTCATCACATAATTTTTCATTTCACACAAGAAGTTTAATATCTAAACAATCATTCATTATATTAAATTTTCATTGCGCACAAGAAGTCTAATATCTAAACAATCATTCATTATATTAAATTTTCAATGTGCACAAGAAGTCTAAGATCTAAACAATCATTCATTATATTAAATTTTCAATTATGAGAACCTGTGCGAGGATGGATCGACCTCTCAACCATACATTAAGTTAACATTTCTTATATTACTTATCCATCTATAAACCAAAACATCAAGCCTTAATAACAATACTGAGGAGAACTTCTGAGTTTACTTAAAATTGTATTTAAATAATTAAAGAAGGACCCGCAAATGAAGGAACCCAGGTCAACTATAATACTGTTGATAATAGAAATCAAAACTAGGCTATTAAATGGGTAAAAGATATATCTTCCATGAGTCTTCAAAATTACAAACATTAAATTGGTTGGAATGTGCTCCATAAAGGACCTTCAATCATGATTACTTTACCACTTCCTATGCCTAGAACTACCAAGAGGAGTAGAAGGAAACAAAACCATGCTCGTATTAATAAATCACTATGAATGAAGCCAGATCTTATTTAAAGGCACACCTTCACATGATTGAATTTCTACTGCATAAACATATTGTATAGAGGGCCTATGTAAAAATATTCTACAAGTTTTATCAAATTGGAATTCAAAATCTAGGCTTCATGAATTACATGTGGTTGATTTACTAATTGCAAAGGAAACCCATATCAATTTACATTTTTAACATTGAGATATAAAAT
>JASDQU010013299.1:22522-45588 GCA_032191745.1 Picea mariana
ATAATTCAAAGTGAATACAAAATAAATTATTTCAATAATAAATTTAATGGAGAAATTAGAAGTGGACCCAACCCTAAAATAAGGAAAGTGGGCCAAGTGACCTAAAAGATGTTTTTAAGGAAGCTACTTGGAGAGTATAAATAAGAGGCAAGACTCTCTCATTTGAATCACACTTGAGAATATTGAATATCTATATGTGTCTAAGGTATCCAAGGATATCTAAACCATAATTCTGAGTGAAGGTGAATAAAAGAAGGCCGAAATGGAAGGAAGGATAAATTCTTTTGATGGTGCTTTCTAAGCTATGTTATTTACAGGTCATCTCACAATTTTTGCTATAATGATCAGACCGTGAAATTGCTATGCAAGTGAGAAAACATATCCAAGTATCTGTGGTAAAAAACTCATCTTTTGGTTCGTTTTATTTTGGGAGTTACACTCCGTGGAAAATAGGGTTTGTGGCCAGTCCTGAAACTAGTCAAAATCAGGTGTTTCAGGTAAAAATGTCATAACTTATTCATAACAGATCCAAATTCAGTGAGACAAAATGTGTTGGTTAGGGTAATTTTTTTTTTATGTTGTGTAATAGTTTTAGATCAATTCCTCAAATATTTTGTGCGGGGAACACTCTACAAGGTCTCTCTCTAGAATAAGCCAGAATTTAGGAAGGTATGTCATTTTTGCTATAACTCCTTTTCTGATAGGTTCCAAGTAGTAACACTTGGAGGAATTGCGTAAAACAAACTGACAAACATTTTATATCAGTTTCAAATATTTATATATTACAATTTCAAAGTTATGATTACTTCAAGTTAGTGTTGTTGACTAATCCAAAACTAGGCATGTNGTACATGGTTGAGACAAGTAGTTGATGAGTTGGTGCACATACATGAGGTGTATAATGATAATGTTGGTACATATTGATGAGTCATAGTTGATGAGTAGTTGACACATGATTGATACATACTTGGTACATGGTTGGATGCACTTGTTTATGGTACAGGCTGATTACAAGTTGGTGCATGGTTGATGCACTTGTTTATGGTATAGGTTGATTACAGGTTGGTGCATGATTGTTGCACTTGTTTATGGTACAGGTTGATTACAGGTTGGTGCATGGTTGCTGCACTTGTTTATGGTACAGGTTGATTACAGGTTGAGGTACAGGTTGATGCATGGTTCAGACTTATTGGTATAGGTTTACAGCGGTATATATCACAGTGATAGTGTGACAGTGATTCCATCATTCTACTTCTACTTCAGGGTGGCAGGACGGGGCAAGGATAGGTGGTTGTAGCCACCTTCCAGCTGTAGCTTCCTTTTGGTTGTAGCCAGAGAATTGGAGAGTTGGAGCTTCCCTCAGGTTGTAGCCTCAGTAACTAGGGGGTTGGAGCCTCCTTCCAGTTGCAGTTGGAAAACAAAGGAAGTTGGTGCTTCCAATGAATGTAATTCTTCAATACATATAAGAAAAAACATTCCTTGGTTTTCTCCTGATTTGGGTTTTCACGTAAAACACTGGTGTACTGTGTATGTGTGTGATTGTTTATTTCTTACTTCTCATTATTGGATAATAATAGTACATTGATATAACATTTGAAGAAAAATGATTATAATTACATTATTACTGATTCACCCCCCCTCTCAATAATCCAACAGATTCTTCTTCAATTCTTGTACAAATAATACATATTTAATTGATATAGAATTACCTAAATTAATTTGGTAGGAGGATTCTCATACTGCTTTGGTTGCGTGTCTAGAATCATCCCCAAGATATTCTTAAAGGGATGAACTCTTCTCTGTTAATTTTGTAAGGGAACTTCTAAACCCAGTCATGTGCTTGGAAGCACTATTATCCATGAGATAAATATCACTTCCTTGAGTGATAGTACTTGTGAGGGATGAAACAAATACATATTCTTCATCCTTTGAGTCCTTTGTCTTTTTCTTAGGTGTGGAATCTTCCATGTCTTCTTCATGTGCACGATGCTTTTTTCCTCCATTTTTATGAGGTCATTGAAAGGAATAATGTCCCAGCTTCTTGCAACTGTAGGATCTGATTTTTGAAATATCTTTCTTATAGCATGGTATTTTGGTTTTGTTTGGACAGATATCTCTCCTTTCTTTCCTTTTCTTCACATGAGCGACAAGAGATTAGTTTTATTCATCATTTTTGTTATTACCAAAAAATTTCTCACCAAAAACACAGACAATGGATGAAAAAACATTCAGTACAATGTTTCTTCAAATATTTGAATATCAACCTAGATTCTTCTTGGGTACAATATGTCCACAACTTGTCAAATTTGGGAAATTTACTTCTAGAAAAAAATCCTTGAACAAATTGGTCCCCAGAAGAGGGAAATCCATTAAGCATAGTGGTTAGAATATTTGCATCATCCGTAGAGTCTCCAATGGCTTCTAATTAGTCCTTGATATGTGAAATTCTCATGAAGTAGTTGGAGATGGTTTCTTACTTGTTCATTATTATGTTTTTGAATTGATTCCTTAGGGTTAGCTTCTAGCTAGTATTCTTGATTTCATATAGTTTGGTTAGGGAATACAAAATTTCCTTTTGTGTCTTCAATTATAATACATTAGGTATCAAATGGTCCTTTATTGAGCTTATCAAGATCCTATTGGCCTTGACTTCATTATTCTTGAATTTTTCTTTGGCTTCTTCTTCTTCAGGTCCTTGAAGCACCTGCTTGACATGATCCAAAAACTCATTCTCTTATAGAATGAGGAGTACCCTATGATTCCAATATATGAATTTTTCTATTCCATCTACTATATCCTCAACCCTCATACTGGTAATCATTCTTTCTGGTAGAAACCCTAGATTTGAAAAATTGCAAAATTTCAAACTTCACCAAACTCCAATCTAAGTGTTTATCTTTGGAAAACCCCAAACCTGGGGAAAAACCCAGCCAACCTTTCTTAGGTAGATTCCGTCAATAAAATAATCCAACCATGAACCAACTCTCAAGAGAAACAGGTAATGAAGAAACCCTAACATAGGCTAGTGCACCATATAGAGATATCATACGAAATATTTATAGCAACACCACCATATAGATATAGCACACCCCTTCTCAAGGAGAGCGCAAAACAGAAAAACCACCTCCAACAATAACCAAGAATCTCCAAGGGATTAAGTGTTGTGTCTTCCTTCCTTCCCTTAGATGAGTGCCTTATTCTTGAGTGAGATATGAGTGAGTGCATGTGTCCAAATTAAAAATACATGTCCTTATTTCTATCCTTCAAGTCACTTTAGTTGGGGCGACTTCTTCTCTGGGAAATTCTACTTCCCCTTTAACTTTTTCCTGTGGGCCAACTTCTCTTTCTGTAGGTTCTAATTTCACTTTATTCTTTTCCCGTGGGACGAATTCTCTTTCAAGGTGTTCTTACACTATTCAATGGTATTATTTTGACTTCTAGAATCTTCTTATATTCTAGGAAAGGTTGTATAGGGGGGAAATACTTCTCGTAGGTACCAAAACATCAACACCATTTACCAGATGATATATCCAATGAGCAATGATAAATGATGAGACCTAGAAAATAAAGGAAAAGGAAAATACAAAGTTAGACATTACCTCGAATTAAAAGGAATTCCTCACCCTGTTAAGTGCATTATCCATTTCAAGATTTATTATCATTCATTTATCTTTATCTCCTTACTTGAATGGATGGATTCCTAGACCAACATAATATTATCCACTATTTGCAGGTTTTGCATAAATCCTCCTTGGTTATTTGAGTCAACTTGGAAATAATTATTCTCAAACTTAATGATATCATCCTGTTCATTAGTTTGTATGGTAAGTTTCTTAGGGAAATAGGACTAAACTTAGAGAAGGAGGATGGATTGGTATCTTTCAATATTAGATCTAGGAAAGAAAAATTAATGTTGCCTCCCATTTTCAAATTCTTTTGTACAAATTGCAACATTATTTTAAGGTATATTTTTATTAAACTCCAAAAATTTCTAAAGAATAAGATTGAGAATCCATGTGGGAATGGGGCCTTGTCAAGATCAAGGTTCCAAATAGCATTGAGAATCTTTGTCTCTTAAATTGGATTCATCATGTATACATTATCTACCTATGAAACCACCTTTGGTATATTTCCAACATAGCCACTAATGCAACAAGGTCAAACCTATCATGGTTAGTGAAGTGATTGGAAAAATAAATTCTAACTACCATTTTTAACTCCTGAAAGTTGACAATCCTAGTTCCATCCTCTAGTGTTATCTCCTTAACATTATTTTGTAACACTCTATATCTTTCTTTCTTATGGAAGAAGTTTGTCTTCTTATACCCTAAATCAAGCAACAAGTGTGTCCTTGAATTTAATCTCCAAAACTCCTATTCATCTCTTGTTGTCTTTTGGAGTTTGTTGAAACTGAGCCTCTTTAGCCTATAAATCAAAGGTAATTTCTTATTTTTCCATTTTATATTGAATATCTTCCAATCGGGTTCTAAGCAGACCCTTCCCATTGGATAAACCAAAGTGAGACACCTTGACCCAAATTTTCAAGGACGACTTGAATGCTTTTATTTTTTTCTCCCATATGCAAACTAGGGAGCCCAAAACCTAGACTTTCCAAGGCTCAAAATTATGCCTAAAATATCCAAATGTTGTAACCAAAGAGAATTGTATCTAAAAGGGAGTGGTCCATAATTAGGAGAATCTTAGATTTGAAGAATAATTGATTTGTGGTATAATATTTCTAAGGGAATGAATTAATATTTTATTGAATATTCCAAATCATGGTATCAATATGCACTAAAGATATGTCCAATCTAGGTACTATGTAGGCAGGCCCTAGCCTCCCATTTCTCTAGGTGAAATTTCCTTTAGATAAACTAATATAAATAATGTTCCACTTCGTGATTAGATCATCTATCCTTTCCCTAAAAGAATCCCTTATGATGTTGGACCCTCTCTTCTCTTTATTGTTAAGGATCACATTAAATTCCCTAGCCATGATATTATTCTTTGCTTGATTTGAGTCCTTTAACACTACAAATTGTCCCCGATAATTTTCCTTTCCCATGTAAGATACAAGAATGAAAACATTAAATATATTAATTTTATTATGAGTTTGTTGATGATAAAATCTTGTTATAATCCAATGTTGTGACTTATGAGAGAAAGCTTAGGTGAAAAATATATTTGTTCCATAGAGTACACAACCCCCCAAATGGTCCTCTTGAACTCATTGTCACTCCATCACTAAGGTTCCATTGCTTCTTGCATATCTTCAAAAATCCATATTCTTTCATTTTATTCTTCGAGAGTAGAAGAATAGTGTGTGATTCTAATTTTATTAGGTCCCTTAGGGATACTTCCTTGTTTTTCCTACCTAACCCCATACAATTCAAGGAGACTATGTTTATTATTTAGAGGGATGTTTTTGGATACCACCTTTATATGACAAACTTGTACCAGATGTATTGATTGATATTATTGAAAATGTTAGAGATTTGTCTGTGGTTGATTTCATTCGCATCATTTTGTCCCTATCCATTGCTTTCTCTCTCTTATTTTTCATTGTCTTCCTTCCTAGATTTTTATGGGTCTTCCTATCCTATATTTCGTCATATTTATCCTCTTCTTCTGCTACCATTTGAAATTTGTTCTTAGAGTTAGTGCTTATGGGGGTCAGGGGGGGGGGGGGGAGGATTTATTCCTGGGAACATTATCGATCACTTATATTCTATATGAGACCTTATATTCATCCTTGTTACAAATTACTTTGGTCACCCCAATGATCAACTGACGACATGTGCTTAACTCACTTCTATGTTCCCTGAAAATATTAAAAGAGACTTTCTCAAGGATGCTCATAGAACCCTGATCTATACTTGGGGTGCGATGATGCTTGATTGTCGAACGCTGCACAAAATATGGACTTTGGTGTCATCGTAGGCTACCTTGCATAGGATGTGACAATGCTTAAGAAATGGAAAAGTCAAAATTCATGAATGTTCTAGAAGGGAATCTTCTAGAAGATGAGGTGGCCTTTGATCAGTTTGGATTTTACTCACTTCTATGATTTAATGGGATCATCCTAATCTCCTCATCCATCCCTATTTCACCCTATATAAAGAGGGATCTCTCATGGAAAAGGCTAAGGTTTTCATATGCATGAAGAGTTCTGCTATAGATTATACTTGAGATAGCTTTTCTTTAGCTCTCTACATCATATTGTGGATATTATTCATCAAAGGAATTGGAGAAAAGGTGGGTGTGTTGGAGAAAAGAGCTATTGAAAGGGATCTTGCAACATCAAGGCATGGGTTGTATTCTCCACTTCCCATTTTAATATAATGCAACAATACATTCTTCCCTATAAAGGTGTCTTGGATTTTATTGTATAACCCCTTGATATTATACATATTTTATTGTATAACTCCTTGGATTTTGGCGTGTTTGATATCTATATTTTATTAGTGAGTGTTGTTTGTTTCTCTAGTTGGCCATAGATTTATTTCATTATTTATTTGGTGCGGCCAACATCAGCCCTCACCATTCACGCAGGATGCAAGGGTTACGTCTGGAAGATCCAAAAGAATATACTCCTTTGCTTCCTAATTCACCAGAGGGTTCTCCTGAAGAAGCATTCAATAACGATGTAGCCTCTAATATTGGAATTTCTACTCCATTGGAGGAATCTATACTTCCTGTAAATCCGTTATTGAGTTTTGTACGTGATCCACTTTTGCTCCGAATAAATTCATCGGGAGACATTGTTGCTAAATATTATACTAGAATACCTACTGGACCTGACATAGAGTTTGGTGTAGACAATCCACCCTTTCATAGTGAGTCGTTTAGAACTCCAGTTCATATTGCTGTAACTTTTAATCCTATCTCTTTTGGTCATGTTCGTTCTCTTTGGAGAACCTCGTTGGGAGATGATATTTTTGAAAAACTAGGAATGAGTCATCTACGTCAGAGGACCTATAATCAACCTATGGAATCACATATGCTCGTGACTTCCATTTCTTATACAGTACCCTTGGATCATTTTATTGGCATGACCATTAATGTTGTCATAGTCTCAGACCAATTGTTGGTTGGTTCTCATAAAATTATTCCTCTCCAGCTCGCTAGATCTACCATGGTCCCATAAGATATGCATGTTTCTGTCGGAAGTGTAGTAATCACTTAAGATCCTATTGGAACACCACTTATGCTTAGACCAAATCCATCACTTCCACCTGGGTATCATGCTCTAAATACTTCTATTTCTAATACTTCCAAGAATCCATCTAGAGGGGCTAATATTTTTGTTCCTCCTGGGTATAATGTTGCTAGTATTTTTGTTCCTACACCTACCTAGGTTCTCTCCAGGGGGCCTAGAATTCCTCCTCCACCTTAACTTGGAGGATCTAATCATCCTAGCCCAAGTAGATCCAATCAAATTGGAGGCACAAGTCATTCTATCGCTTATGGTTTTCAAGTTCCTGTTGGAGGTCAACCTCAAGTTGGGGGAAACCCCAAGTTGGGGGTCATAACCCAGTGTATGGGAATTATACCCCTGGATTACAGTCTCAACCTTGTAATTTTAATTTCCAATGAAATCAACAACCGTCTGGGGGGAAACCTCCTCAATTTAATTATTTTTTACCTCCTAATCTTGGGAAACAATATCCAGGTTCTATGAATCCTACCCAGGGTCAAGATTTTCATTCTAATGCTCCTTCCCAAGGAAGATTACCCAATCAACCAAATCAAGTTGGTTATTTGACTCAAAACCTCCACCACCGAATTTGACAAGAACCTCTAACTATCTATAGACTGCTTATGTTCCTACTGGTATACCTATGGGATTACCTCCTCAGAATTACCAATTTCCTCAAGTGAACAGACAACTGTCGTTTCTTGCTACTTTGGATTTACCAGATTTATCTAGGATTTTGAATGATCCTATCTTGCATTCTCATTATTGGCCAATCATACCTGCCAAGTTACGATCAGACATTCCTAAGTTTGACGACCGATCAGGGGAAGACCAAAATAATCATGTCATGACTTTCCATATTTGGTGTTCATCCAATTCCTTGATGGATGACTCCATTAGATTACGTATTTTCCAACGATCTCTGATGGGCTCGTCAACCAACTAGTATATTGAATTTCCATGAGGATTCTTCAATGAATTCAATACCTTAGCTATGGCCTTATTAACACATTACCAGCTACCAATCCAATATGAGATAGGAACCAAAATTTTGAGTTCATTTAAACAATCCTCATCCACCCACATTTCTAATCATATTCATTAGTGGAAGAGGAGAAGACGCTTAATAAAATTTCCCCTTCCTAATCAACTATTGGCCGAGTGGTTTAACAAGTCACTCATTGTTCCTATAGCCCGTGATGTTTCCATGGGTAGTGTTGTCACTAAAGAGAAGGTGATTAGTTGTTCTCAATACTTGGATCTCGTTTATTCACAAACATGAACACTATATGGCTTGATCCATGATGCTCCTTGTCCGCCTACAAATCCAACCCCAACACCTCTAGTAGCTTCTCATGTTGTTGATAGCGTGATTGGCACTTTCCACGATGAGACTGGGTATAAAAAAGACAATCATTCCAATCCCAAGTCTACTACTGCTAATGTACAAAATACTCCTCCTCCAACTCCTTCTCTCGGTAAAACTTCTGAAGTTAATTTGGTTCAATATACACCTACCAGTGAAAATCAAAATAAAAAGAAAGGGAAGGGAAAGAATATGGAGGACAAAAATAATAATCAGCAATCTGATAAACCAAAGACTTAGCCTATTGATGACAAAGAAAAGTGAAAACCTTGTTATCCTTGTCTTATTTGTGGTAAGGATCATTATACAAAATATTTTCCACAACGTGCTGAGGTTACTAAGTTCCTACAAGGGACCAGGACACCTTCTACACCTGTCATTTTGTCACAACCTTTTCCTTATTAGCAGTAGGTCCAATTGGGCATTCATGACCAACCTTTCCCCTCTACCACATCTTATGTACTTATGTGTAATCGTGACTCCAAGAAGAACAAATTTGCAGTCGCTACTCGAGCCAAATATTACTCTCCTTCGAAAGAAAAAGTTGATGATTCACCACATCCATTGGTTCAACCTCCTCTATCAAATTCACCTCCCAACGGTCTTGTTCATATCGAACGACCGAGTCTAGATACAGTTATTCATCCTTCTCCTGAAGGACTTGTTCGTAAGTCATGATTTAACCCTCACACACATGTTGCTCAAAACTATAGTATTGTAGAAGATCTTGCGCAAGCACCTTCTGTGATGTTAGCTCTCGAAGTCCTTCAAAGTTTTCCTATGCAACATAAGGCACTATTAAATGCTATTGGTGGAATTGATCCTACTGATACGAACTTGATAATATTTGACTTGGAAGATCATATTCCAATGCTTCCTCCTCAATTAGCGTTTCGGATACAAGTTATTGTGGAAAATAAGAATATTTTTCGAACTGTTATTGACAAAGGAGCCTCGACTTGCATCATGTTTGTCACTTGTTGGAAATCCATTGGCTCTATTTCCCTTACCAAGTCACACAATAATCTTAAAGCATTTAATGGTACAGGATTTAAACCTTATGGTGTTCTTCCTTCATTATCTATTACATTAGAGGGAAAAGAGGTTACTGTTGAGGTTGAGGTCTTTGATGCACATCTCGATTACAACATTCTACTTGGTTGTAGTTGGATTGATTCCATGTGCGTAGTTGTTTCTACTCTTTTCCATGTGATACGTTTCCCTCACCAAGGAAACGTTGTTACTGTCGATCAATTTTCCTTCTTTAATTCTGGTTCTCGTACTAGTAATGTACCTTTCATTGCGAAAACACCTCCCGGTTATGAGAATGCCGATGTGGGTCTCTTAAAGGATTCATTGTTAATGGGTACGTTCCCCATTCCACCACCCAATATATCTACACCTTTTGTCTCCTCGATTAACATGATATCAACCAATGTAGGTGAAATACCTGAGTCTTATGACCCTTGGATAGTACCTAACTCTGACGACTATCTTCGTTATGACGACATAATTCCTTTAAGTCCGGTAGAATTGGCTTATCAAGCTATTCACTCGAAAACTACTTTGCCTCATTATCTCTTAGATATGTCTCTAGATCCATTTCACGTAGTTTTTCACACCGATGAAATGATCATGACAATCATTTCTATGGATGATACCCCATGGGATGATGGGCATCATCGTTCTATTCTCTTCCTAGAACCCGAGACTATAGAGAATTATCCACAGATTTCAAATATGTCAATTGTTGTTACAATCTCCCATGTTCTTGAACCAATACACGATGTTTTGTATGAAGGGAACTTGGGTAAAATTTCACCTACCATCCCTTTAGATATTTCAATTAAACTTGAAGTCGTGGAAAATGTTCACATTGGTGCCTCAGGTTCTATGGATGAAGTCCAAATTTATAAAGCTCCTTTCCAAGAATTTTGTAACATTTTTGTTTGGAGTTACGAAGAGACGTCGGGAATTGATCTAGATATTGTTGGACATGATATTAAAACTTACTCAGATGATAAACCCGTTTGACATGGACTTCTCCCAGTACATCCACACAAATCTACTTCTATTAAACTCGAAATTGAAAAGCTTCTTAAAGATGATTTTGTCTATCCTGTGGCTTTGACTAATTGGGTGTCTAATATTGTTCTGGTTACAAAGAAACAAGGCATGATCCATTTTTGTGTAGATTATAGGGATATCAACTAGTCTTGTCCCAAAGAAAATTATCCAACCCCTTTCATTGACCATATCGTTGACGACTGTTCCAGGAGTGAAATATTCTCTTTGATGGATGGTTTCTCCAACTATAATCAAATCAATATTTTACCTGTGGATCAACATAAGATTGCTTTTATCTACCCTTGGGGAACCTTCACATACCAAAAACTACCTTTAGGTCTCAAGAATGTTGGTGTGACTTTTCAAAACGCTATGTCTTATGCTTTTCATGACATTAAGCACATTGTACAAGCTTACCTAGATGATTTACCAATGCATTCCATGCATCGTCAAGATCACCTGATGCACTTATGGGTTATTTTCCTACACTATCGCTATTATCGCATACGATTGAATCCACATAAATGCATTTTTTTTTTGGATTCTGGACAACTTCTTGGTTTTATCATTTCTACACATAGGATCATGGTGGACCCTCTGAAGGTTGAATCTATTCTCAATCTGCCTCCTCCTTCTACAATGTGCCAACTCCAAAGTTTGCAAGGGAAGGAAAACATTTTACATCGATTCATCCCCAACTATGTTGAATTAACGAAAGGTTTTACTCAACTTCTTAAAAATGGTCATGATTTTGTATGGGATGGCATTTCCAACAAAACCTTTGAAGCTTTCAAACTTTCCTTAACCCATACACCACTCTTATTTCCACCCGATTATAGTCGAGATTATTTCTTATACTTAGCTTCTTCAGACTCTACCATCGCTATGGTTCTATTCCAAGAGGATGATTCACATGATGAACATGTCATCTACTATTTGAGTCGGAGTCTCACAACCACCGAAACCAAATATTTTCATTTGGATAAATTGGCCTTGGAAACTCTTCAAGTTGTTCAACATTTTTGTCATTATATCTTATTACGCAGAACCACAGTCATTTCCGATTGCAACCCTATGCAACACATCCTTACTTGAAAATTGTTGGGGGGGGNTGGAGAGTCATTCTCCAGGAGTTTGATTTGGAATTTGAGCATGCCAAATCAAAGAAATATTTGGTTTTTGCCGAATTGATATGTGACCTTCCCTCTACTAAGAAAAAAAGTGTGGCAGGGGATTACTTTCTTAATGAATCTCTATTTA
Source organism: Picea mariana (assembly GCA_032191745.1). NCBI lineage: Eukaryota > Viridiplantae > Streptophyta > Pinopsida > Pinales > Pinaceae > Picea > Picea mariana. Next base: position 34,414 of record JASDQU010013299.1, read on the forward strand.
TGATCGGTTCTAATGACATATGTTATGGATACATTATCATTTATCTCCAAACCCAAAATTTCTAGCGTGGATCTTTGTCGTATTCGGTATCAAGCCCGTCAATACATTATCCTTGGTGATACCCTTTACCATCATGGTATTGATTCGATATTTCAATGATGCCTGACCTATGATGAAGCTGAGAAAGATTTGAATGACTTTCATTATGGAGCATGTGGCGTTCATATGTCTGGGTATGCCACTACCCAAAAGATTTTACGAGATGGTTACTTCTGGCCTTCATTGTTTAAATATTGCATTACTGCCGTCCAGAAATTCCATGCTTGTCAAACATATAATAAGAAGATTTGATCTCATCCCACTCCTCTTTACCCTGTAGTTTCCATTGGTCCATTCGCTAAATGGGGCATTTACTTCATGCCATGTAACCCTCACTTAGTCGGGGGGCATGGATATATCATAGTAGCCATGGATTATTTCACTAAATGGGCGAGGAAAACTACAGCGTTATTCATATTCAATCATATCGTTACTAGATTTGGTGTCTCTCAAGCCATCGTCATAGACCATGGTAGTCATTTTCGTAATTTCATGATGTCTGAACTTATCGAGAAGTTTGGTCTTCGGCATGAAAACTCAACACCTTACTATCCACATGCCAATGGCCAGGTTGAAGAAATTAACAAAGTTCTTACTACTATGGTTTGACAGATAATAGGAATTCAAAAGTCAAGCTGGAACACGATGCTCTTCTCAGCATTATGGGCCTATCAAACATCTATTAAATCTACTACAGGATTCACACCTTTCTAGTTAGTATATGGTATTGAAGCTATTTTGTCGATTGAATATGAAATCCCATCCTTGAAACTAGTTGTTGAACTTCTCCCTAACAACTCAGCTGAAGAGGAACGTCTCTTGTATTTGATGCAATTACACGAGACTCGTCGCAATGTTGCCTTAGTCATTGAAAATTAGAAGAAGCGTGTCAAAGATCAATATCACAAGCATGTCAAACCACATGTTTTTTTTAGGGTGATTTGGTTCTTCTTTACGAACATGATCGTGACTTATTAGGGGTCGGTAAATTCGAGCCCATGTGGCATGGCCCTTGTATTGTGAATCGAGTGTTGGAGAAAGGGGCTTATGAGTTGGTAAATTACGTTGGAATTCATTTGAGTGAACCCATAAATGGTCTTTACTTGAAGAAGTACTATGTTTAAACTATTTTTGCATGAGTGTTATGTATTTTAGTGTATCATACTCTAGTGTATTTTTTTTTTCATTTTTTGGTTCCTCTTTTGAACTGCTTACCTTGCATTGTGCTTGGTTTCCATATGTCGATGTCTTCACTACCCTATATCAGCTTTGTTGATGGTGCTAGTCACAGTACTCAAAACCTAGTGTCTGATACATGGGAAATCTATGCACCTACAGATGAGTTGATCAATCTACACAGTGTTTTCCTCAGTCGTGAAACTAATAATATCGCGGAATACAGTGCAGTTATTGAATTATTAACTGATTCCATTTCATTTTTCATCCGTCATCTTATTGTACGACTCGATTGAAAGTTAGTAGTGTTGTAGTTAAGTAACATTTACTCCGTTCGAAGTCCTACATTGTTACGGGTATACTTAAGAATTACCCTCTTGGAAAGACATTTTGATTACATATTCCTAGATGTATAAACACATTGATAGATGCATTGGCTAATTATGTGTTAGACAGACATTTTAGACATTTATAAATCCAAACAAACATTTTAAAAAGACAAGTAAGTTGGTAGGAACTTTATATTAATAACGATAAAATTCACAAAAGGTGTTTGTCCAAGGACCAAAATATCAAAAAGTGAATCTCATAGCTTCATGTACAAAAGCATCAAGGATGTTGCTCGTTGTAACAAACAACTTCCCATGCCACTCTATGGAGTAGTCGATCAATAGATGCAGATACACCAATTGTATGGCGTTGATAGTGCCTAGGAAGTTCGTCCACCGTGGCATCAGGGATATTCATGGTTAATCCCCCTAGGTTCTCCTCAGTCACCTCGAGATCCACAACGACCACTCCTGCTACATCACCTCTCTCTCCTCTCCTCTGAATGGGAGATGATCCCAGAGGACGATAAGGTGACACATCTGCATTATTGAGAGAACTTGATTAGTCTTGGATAAATGAAAAAAAACATTTTATATAATTAAAATATCAAAAAACTCATATAATGAAAATTTCCTTGTTACCTATGTCTCCCCACTAATATCCCTCAAGAAGAGCTAATTCAGGATCCCCACGGAAGTCCGTCCCGGCGTACGCATATTCCTCCACCATGATTAGCTAATTTCTCATCCATTGGAAGAAAACATCGTCATACTTGATGATAGGCACACCAACATGACGAGCCATCAAGTCCACCCATATTTTCATCTGTGGATCTTATGGAGTGGGTATGCCCCACTTCACCTATAGACATAAGACAAGGACCCTCTCCAAGAATAAGGACACCAAAATGGACTCGTAACCAAACTGTTTCAACCGACCATTTCAACACTTTGTCAGTTGTTTTTTCATGTTCTTTAAGACACCCTCGCACCAGTTGAAGACCCTGGGCTCCATGCACTCTATGTCATACTGAAAGTGGCTTTGTAAATCCATGTGGGGATTTTCACTCTGTTCCATCTGGGTAATGATATAGAGGATGGTCTGCAATGGTAAATCCCGAACATCTTTAATGTCCACCTTGCCACTATGTTTTTCCATACCTGGCATGCAATGGTGTGCAACAAAGTAATCCATGGGTTCTCCCCCACCCTTGCTTCTTGAGAGTGATACCCAAGAGCCTCGGCGAGATAACCCCCATCAAAAAGTAAATGTCATCTATATCCAATGTGATTTTGTGCACACCCACGTGAAAGGCTTGTTCGTTTACATCCCACATGTGGACCATATACTCTAAAAATATCAGTTCAGCTCTCATGCCCTAAATTTTGAATAACTTGAGTAATCCACACTGCCGAAGTGCCATAACTGTGCCTGGGTCATTCCCGGAAAAATAGTCTTCTTCCTCATGCTATCGTTCTCTCCACTTGAGCATTTTGACCAAGGAAAACCTGGCAAGTAACATCAAAAGAGGATTAGAATCATACAAATCAATTCTTGGAAGTTTTCCTAACTCATTTTATCTTCAAAAAAGTTGAGTTGCAGTCGTCATAGGGCTTGTCTTTCATGTAGAGAGACGTCTTCACACCTTGTCTTTGAGCCCTTTGCGGCGATTTCAGATCGTCATAGTTCACAATACTATGGACCTGGGACGATATGAAAGCGTGGGTACACCCCAAAAATTGACCCAAACTCAACAATAAACCAATAAAAATGAAATTTTAATCCATGAAAAGATGAAGAGGCAGAATATTACCTTTTTGATGGAAGCGGTTTGCGAGATGATCCATCAGGCACTCTAGAATCGACAATTGAAATTTGGGAGAAAAAGAGGGTTTTGGGCACTATTTGGGTGAAATTGCAAAATGAAATGGTAAGAGGGTTGTTTTGGCCTATTTTGTTGCTTTTTACCATGTTTTATTGCAAAATTGAATTATTTTATATATTTTAACCATGCCATAAAGTCTAAACAACTTTGAAAAGTGTTTTATGATACAGATTGAAATATCTAAGGACAAGACGTTTGATAGGGGTCCACCATTTTTTATTGTTTTTATGTGTTTTTCTTATGAATAGATGCTTTTAGGGTTTTTTTAGGAAAAACTCCAAGCACAGTCTTAATTCTTTCTCACGCTCATGAAACCATGAGAATGAAATCGAGTAAGCTTTTGTCACTTTTTCGAACTCACATTGGTAATATGAAAAACGAATCCTATGGAATATTCTTTAAGCTCTTTTCAAGCTCCATAAACATGAAAAGCTAGCCAAGCAACCTTGTTCTTTTCACACTCGTAAAAGTATTTGAAGAAAATTTTTGATGACCGTTAGATTATCTCTTTTTCAATCTCATCAGACTAACTTACAAAAAAGGACCTTATGGAGTTCCCTTTAAGTTTTTTTTCAAAATCTCTAAACATAAAAAAACCCTGCGTTTTCTTTCTTTGGACTTGTTAAACAAGCATCGAAAGTCCCATATGGGATCAAACCACTCCTTCTTAGGGTTCGTTAAACATACTTCGAGAGAATCATCCAAAGTATGAGCTTACATCACAAGAATATGTTATCCTCCTCAAGCTTGCGTAAAAATAAAGAGGTACTTGCCAGAAATGGTGGGGTAAAACTGGGAAAGAAATGTGTCTTTGCATTTTTGTTAGTGGCAATAAAGTCACTCTTGAACATGACACCCTCCCTTCATTTGTTGGGTCATTTGTTCATATTTTGGGTCCTCCTAGAGTCAATTCTACCAAGACATTTTTCATTTCATTCATATGTTCAAGAGAATTCCAACCTAAACTAGCCTTCTATCGAGTCGACCATCTGCAATTATAAATTTTCTACCATGCAAGCCTTCCCTGAGTCAGTTTTGAATCACTTCATACTCTAATCTACTTAAAATATGTTACATATTTCGTGTCATTTATGAGGGATACATTAAGGACCTCCTATGATGAGTCTTTTCTAGTCGACTTCAACTCATTATTCGGGAACAAGACTTAGAAATCACAAAGTACCTTGGAGCCTGCATGCCTTAATGGCAGGTCTCTTCACTTCCAACAGTAGATTCACATCATTGGCCCCTAATTGGAGGACTCCATCGAGTGTTCGACTTCAACTCATTCATTCACACTCATTGGATTGTACTAGGAGTACCTTAGGATTCATTGACATCAATGGTGATTTCCCTCTCACTTGTTAACGATTTTCATTAATGACCGGTAATCAAGAGGTTTCTACCATGTTCGAATTAGACACATGTAATCACATGGATAGATTCGTACTTAGATACGATGGAAATGAAGACCCTGGATCTCATCATATCGGTCCAGGTTGCGACAAAGTATTCATCATTTTGACATGGATCCACAGTGTATGTTTAGTGGCCATGATTAACTTGAAACTTATGACAGAGTCACTTGTAGTCTGAGTATGGGGATGCCTACCTCAGAATATGGTGTATTATTATGCACATGCTTGGTTGTTTGTAGGTTCCCGATCGATGCACTCCTTGCTTTTGACACACACATTCTACAAAGCATTTCAGTTGTCACAGGTTCCAGCTTCATACTTTGAGGGCATTCTATTACACATTATTTTGGTCACCCTAGTGATCAACTGACGACATGTTCTTAACTCACTTCCATGTTCCCTAAAAATATTAAAAGAGACTTTCTCCATGAGAAAAGTAGTTTGTTTTTACTCCCTCAAAAACTATGACAAGGAAGATCGTTGCACACCGCTCTATGCTTGCGGTGTGATGATGCTTGATCATTGCACGTTGCACAAAATATGGACTATGGTGTTGTCACAGGCTACCCGTGCATAATATGCAATGATGCTTAAGCAAGGGAAAAGTCAAAATTCACGAATTTTCTATAAGGGAATCTTCTAGAAGATGAGGTGGCCTCTGATCGATTTGTATCTTACTCTATTCTCTGATTTAGTGGGATCATCCTAATCTCCTCATACATCCCTCTTTCACCCTATATAAAGAGGTATCTCTAATGGAAAAGGCTAAGTTTTAAAAGGCTAAGGTTTGCATTTCTGCTATAGAGTATACTTTAGATAGCTTTGATTTATCTCTCTAAGTCAGATTGTGGATCTTCTTCATCAAGGGCATTGGAGAAAAGGTGTGTGTGTTGGAGAAAAGAGACATTGAAAGAGATCTTGCAACATCAATGCATGAGTTGTATTCTCCACTTTCCATTTTAATATAATGCAGCAATACATTTCTTCCCTATAAAGGTGTCTTGGCTTTTATTGTATAACTCCTTGATCTTATACATAGAATTCATTGGGATATATATATCTTTTTTCTCTCTCTCTTTGTTGGTTTGTAATTCTTAAACAGGTTCACCATCCCGCAAATCCAAATATGGAGCGACAAGGATGACACTAGTGAGGATCAAGCATCATTTAAAAGGTATGTCACTTGTCCCTCTCTGAACTAGTTTATATGACAATGAAGTCTAAGGTTAAGTTTGTATTCTGTCTTGTTTTGTTATAGCTTCATGTGGAAGTTAGGGATATTAGTTTGTGTCTTCACTTACCGATTTGTTCGATAACAATCCTCTAAAGGAGGAAACACTACAATATAGAATAAGAGTTTCTCCATGGTTAGTGTGTCTACTACCATCAAGGCCAAGAAAGGATTTTTCAAGGTTTCTTTTGAGGGGATTTTCTCCTCTTGGGATAGTAATTCATATCTATTATGAAGTAAAAGATGGTTTCCATTCCATGCTAAAGTCGATGGTTTTGAGGGATTTCTAGAGAATGGGCTTAAGGAATTTCCTTTATATGGTGACTAATATCGATAAGATTTAATTCCATATGGAATTGATGGACCTACCACTGAGGGTTGGGTTTTTTCCATCAAATTTTTGTTCAGGCCCATTTTTTTCTTTTCTATTTTCCATTACTCCTCTTTGTCAAACACTTTTTGAGGGATCTAAGGGGTGTTTTTCTTGCGTTCTTTTGAAAAATTATTGCACCCATGATAATATTTGCACTTGAAAGGTGATTGTTCATAATCTACGGATTGTATGTGCTTCTATTTTTCCAAAGTTAAGAGGATGCCTTCTAGAAGTCCCTTTTCCATCTTTACCTCTACACAAATCTAGGTACATGTGAATGGAGTTGTCTCCCCAACATTGGAGTGGAAAGGTGGTGGAAAGTGAGGGAGACAAACCCACACCATCACTATTCATGACACATTATTTTCCTGATTGAATTTTGGTGTCAATTTGTTCAAGTAAATTTCCTAGGAGCCAAGAAAGTATCTTTTTCTCCTAAAAATAGAGTCCCTATATTCCTTTGTTTTGAAAAGGAAAGAATAGAAACCCTTTCCACAAAAATAGTGAGTCATGTATCCATTGATGAAAGTCTACCAATATTTTTTAATCCAAGTTTCCATGGTTCAATGGGATGACCAAATCCCTATGAACTGGATAATAATGCCTCTTTCCACTGAAGCCAAATCTTTGAGACTTAATGCATATGGAGACAATTTAGCCTTTATAATTTTTTCATCTTTCTTTACAAATTAAGATAGATGGGATTTCAATTTCTTCCTTAGAGAAGGGACCATGGAATGAAAATACATTGGATCATAATATGGAGGGGGGGAGAACTGTTATGACCCAAGGGGGGCATATATAGGGTTAAGTGTATCGACCTAATAGTAAAGGGGCCTCATGTGCAAGTGTGAATATGTATATATAGAGATCATGTATTCATTATTGGGGGACATGTGAATTGTGATGTATAAATTTATTTGCTTATGTGGAGGAGGTTATCCTATTCTTTAAGGAGTTATTGTGTAAATTATCTATCTTGGAGTTTCGCTCCATTCTTACATTGTTGTACATGGTGTGTACTTCTATTATTTTATGATAATTGTAAGCATTTTGATCATTACATTTGGTATCAAAGCATCGATCCTAGGGTTTTATTTCCTCAATAAGGTCATCTTGGAATTTTCGCTATAACGTTTTTTGGGGCCACTTTAGAAAGTGAAACTTAAGACATATCATGGTACTTGTGGTACAAATTTAAGATTCTCATTCATTGAAATTCCGTATATACATCGTGTGGAAGATATCTTTTTTGACTAGTCCTATAACTAGTATGAAACAAGTGTTCTGTGTAAAATAGTCATATATACTTCATAAAGGATCCAAATTTAGTGAGACCAGTTTTATTGGAAAGAGAACAGGTTGTAGTGTGTAGGGTGTGAATTACAAAATATCATATTGAATATTGGACTCATGGCATTATATACAAGTTCTCTCTCTCGGAAAGGACAAAACTAAACAAAGTTCGGTAAAATTACCCTAACTTTCACTTGGAACATCCAAATTAGGTCTTACATACATAATTTAAGAGAAGAAATTTTAGAGTACTATAGGTCACAATTTCATACACATAGGGGTCGAAATTTTAGAAAAACAACAGAAGGAAGGTCGGCTAGAAGGATATACTCCATTTAAGGGTTTTGAAGGTATGTTTACTTAAAACTATCATAACTTTTGATTGGGATGACTGATTGAGCTGATTCAAAAAAAATTGGAAAGAAGAAACATAGAATATTATATTAGATCAAGGATTATAACCATTTTATATAATTATCCTTAATATACTAAGGTTTTGATTTGAGGGTTAGGGTTAGAACTCACTTAAGAATCAATGGAAATACCTAAATTTATAGGAGATGAAGATAAAGATGAAATCGATCCCATGGAATGGTTAAGTATTTTAAAAGAAAATTATAAGGATCCTTTTCATGAAAGCAATAGGTTTGATGGTGAAGCTTACAATTGTTGGAGAATCCTTGATGAATATACTAGACTCTACTGCACATGGGAAGAATTTGAAAAACCCTTCTCAGATAAATGGATTACAGATACAAAAATTGAGGAATTGTGTATAATTCAAGATGAATTAAAAAGAAAAAGGAAGAGGTTAATAAGAAGGGTGACGAGCTATATAAGATATGATCGCTTAATGAATCACTCATTAAGAAGGCTAAGAACTTAAAGCAAGAAAATAGTAACCAGAGAAAGTGGGAAAAGGATGATTCAAGGGAAAATATGAAAACAAAATATTAAGAGATATGTAGATTACAAAATCATAACAAAAAATTACTCAATGAGGTTAAGAGATTGAAATAAGAAAAGAAGCATTGTCAAAATCAAGAAAAATAAAGGATAAATTAGATGAAGAAACTACCAAAAGACTCGAAGAGGAAATTTACAACAAGGTTGAGGACTCCCTAAATATTGATGAGGTAAAATAAGAATTGAATTCTATAGTTGATGAAGGATGTCATAATTTGATAAATGGGGTGACATTTCAACTTCAAAAGGAGTAAGAAGACAACATTCAATAAGATCACCAAAAGATACTTGAAGAAGTTGAACTCCATCTAGAGGATGCACATGCCAAATTTGAGGGTATTATCTCCAAGGCTATAACAATCAAAGAGAAATCTAGGAATATAGAGGATTCCATTGTCTCTAAAAACAGTATAGATGAAATTCACATGTAGAGTGAAGAAAACCCATCAAAAGTGGAACCATATCGACACCCTCATTACCAGGAAACATTTAAAGAAAGAAAAGAAGGTTGATATCAACATTATCAAGGAAGAATATGGAATACTTGTCAATATTCATGGAAGAAGGAATTACAAACCACTCTTCAACAAGATATTATAAAAGACCATCAACCACTACAATTTGGAGAAGCCACAAAAAAATACATGGAATCAAAGGAAATAAAATTATGCAACAACTAGACACCAAGTATTAAGATAAAAAATAATTGATTTTGGATGGATAAATCATTATCAATGGAATGAATAAAGTAGGAACATAAGAAAATCATATTACTCGGTTTCATCACATGTGAAGCCTCTAATTACAAATATTTGAGGACAAAGCTTTTTGAAGGATGGTACTATGTTATGACCCAAAGGGAGCATATATAGGGTTAAATTTATATGATATGACCCCAAGGGGGCCATATATGGGGATAAATGTACATGTAATGTGTAAATATATATGTAATAGGGACGACCTAATAGTAAAGGGGCGTCATGTACAAGTGTGAATAGGTATATATAGAGCTCATGTATTCATTATTGGGGGACATGTGAATTGTGATGTATGACTGTATTTGGTTATGTGGAGGAGGTTCTCCTATTATATAAGGAGTTATTGTGTAACTTATTCATCTTGTAGTTGTGATCCATGCTCACATTGTTCTACATGGTGTGTGCGTCTACTCTGTTATGACAATTTTAAGCATTTGTATCATTACAAGAACCACCTCCATAACCATACATATAACAAGACCAAGGGTGCATGTTCTCAAGGGTTTTGGAAAACATTTTTTTTATATTCAACCACTTCTTAACTGAGAGAGATTGAAAATTTCTCTCAACCATCTAACAACTCATCCTAAACTTAGGAAAAAATATTTTTAGACAAATATCACATACAAATAAGATTTATCAACCTCCTAAACTCTTATAATAATATGGTATACATAGAGACACACTTTATTTACACAATAAAAAATGATTCAAGGAAAACAACAATGTATGTGCTTACACAATCTTGTAAGACAAGTGTATTAGAATAAGACTATGTAATGATATCTATCACTCCTACAAACAATAGAGGAAATGACCTCTAATGCTTTCAGAAGAGAGGGAAAATGTTGTTTCATTTGGTGTGGACAAATCTATCAATATTGATGTGTAAAACAAACTTACTTAGCAACAAGGTAGGAAGCAATGAATCCTTGATGATTTTGGTGAGATTGAGATTAAAAACCAAAATCCACCCCACAAGATATAAATGAGACAAAGCCTTATTCTAGAATGAAGTAAACACTTCCATAGTAATGTGAACCAAAAATATTAAAACCAAACCCAAATCATATTGGAAGTTTCAAAAGAAAAATTGAATAGATTGAAATAATCCAACCCAACTAAAGTGATCTCATCAAATATGGTGCTAAAAGGATATATCACTATGCATAGCGGTGTGGTGCAGGTGACAACACTATTGAAGTAAAATAGAGTTTTAACAATTCACCAAAGGCACTCAACAAAAATAGTGTCAAGATATTTGTGCCCAAGCAATGCCAAAGAAAGGGCATATGGAATACCAACGTCATAGATACCATAGAATGTTTGTAAAAACATATTAAGAAGATGAGAAAATCACTACTCAACCTAGATTCTAAACAAGTTGGAATTGAACACAATAATTTCCTTCAATATTCCATATTGTATCCATTCCATATTACTAGAGGCATGGATAACCAATTGCTCCAACTACTAAGTTGACTTGGAATGATATTGATTACTAGGTTCAAATTTCTCAATCATTTTTCTTAAATAATATGGATTTAAAAAAGGATAACTTGAGGAGAAAAAATCCACATTGAAAACTTTTCATGTTGATGATGAATAAGAAATTTCATTAGAAAATAATGTTGATCAAGGAT
>JASDQU010013299.1:68369-89796 GCA_032191745.1 Picea mariana
ATACTACTATAAAACAAAAATAGATTTATTTGTTAATTATTATTATTTTTAAATGTCATCAACATTAAGCATGGATATCATACATTTTTTTCATAATGGGTTGTAGAATGTCTCTGAGTGAATGATGTATCTTTTAAAAACTCATTAATGCTAAATAACATATATAAATACTAAATGCATACTTACAACATAACATAAACATAGATACTAATTAAAATGTTACACATGAGTATGTGGTGAGTTGGGAATTCAATAGCTCTTTTCCCTTTTTCATTCGAGTTCAAATCTCATTGAGAAAGTCCATTTCCCCATCTCCCTGCATGGGTGGGTGTAGGCTAATGATGGTTTCTCATGGTGGCAATGAAAACATGGAAAATTAGAAATATGTTAACTTGGAGGGATTATTCAAGATAATTTTAGAATGAATTTGAATATGGTGTAAAAAGATTATATATATATATATATATATATATATATATAGAATTTGTGAAAAAATATGTGGAATTTTATTTTTTCTAACAAAGGTATGTTATTTTTCAAGAAAAATATAATGTTTCCATTAGCTCAAGTATTGAGTACCTTAACAATGGAATTTAAGTTAAAAAAAAAATTGTATAATTGTAGAGATCCCATTGTTATAATTGTAGAGATCCCATTGTTCTAGTGCAGGGTATTTTTTCAAAATTTATAATGTTAATTTTATATTTTAAAAAAAATATAAAAGTCATTTTATCCTTGAAATTACAACACCTTGTGTTAGTGTGCACTAACATGGTCTTAACATTATCAAACAATTTTGGTGATGTTACTTCTATATTTGAACAAGGTTGGAGCGACATTGTTACCTGGTTCTCTGCATTTATGAAACCCCTAGATTTGGCTCTATTTCTCTCAAATGGATCCTTCAGGGGGGTTCAACCACTCTCCCTACAATCTAGCCCTCATAAATGGTAGCCAAGGCTCTCACTCAAAATCCTAGGATGACCCCTCTCACATTCTAACTTGGGCTAGTATTTCCACTGGAACAAATCCATTCTTTGATCAATGCATGGAAGATCCATTGTAAATCAATAACGATCTACCCAAATGGAAACCCAGTGAATGTATTCCAAAGGTAGTAATGTTTCCCAAATACGAAATCCACTCAGACCGAGTTGGCAGTTATGTTTAGTTCATGAAGAACCACGTGGTCATCAATAAGTTTCTTGGAATCTCTCCCTCACAATGAGATATTGTTTCTTGGATAAACTCACGTTAGAAACCTAAATTTTTCTTTGAGCTCAAGCTCATATCTAAAGGTTTTTTCATAGCTATTTTCCAAAATCAGGTGGACCGTGAAAGGATTTTCGAAAATGGGCCCTATTTTTCTTCCAACCGACCTGCATCTCCATTACTGGACTAAGAAATTCAATCCTAAAAAGGAAAAATTCACATATGTGACATTCTAGGTTTGTCTATATTCATTTCTACATGAATACTAGGATGAGGAAATCTTGGAGGGTATATGTAACACATTGGAAACATATGTCAAATATGAAGAAGCCTCTAAGAAAGGTTGTTATACTACCTATGCATGGATCTATATCTATATGAATGTTTATATTCCTATCCATGAATCGATGTGTCTTATCTATCATGACTCTGACTGGATACAAAAATTGGATTATGAATTTAATATACCATTTCATTGTCAGCGTTACCATGCGCATGGATGCTTATTCAAAGTATTTCTCATGCCTAAACCCCCCAAGATCACCATGATCGAACCTGAAAATATGAGGATGGCTTCACCACAATCAACAATAGATGTAGATATGGAAAAAAACCTACCCCCTCTGGTCCTTCTAAAGCTCCTAAAACCAAAAATAGCTTTGAAATCCTTGGATGTCCCCTAAAAATCCCTCCTCTAACCCTTTATCATATCCCATGCCTATCAATCCCAAAGATAACAAATATATTGATCCTACCCCTGATTAGGAAGACCCTAAAAATAAAAAAAACTTAACCACTCCCTCTGATCTTCCTCCCCTTGAAGATATTTATATGAATCCAGATGAGGAGGATGGAACTGATCTCGATCTAGATGATATGTAATTGGAAGGAATTGATCTGTGGGGAATTGTGGATTCTTGTTAGAGAAAGGATATAAAATCAATCCCACCATAACCCATTTAGAAAGTTCATTGATCCCTCTACAAATAATGAAAAGGACCAACGATATATAGCCCTTCACTAGGATATAAATCAACATTTGGAATCCAAACGAGCAAGATAAAACCCAAGAAGAACCCTCAGGATGAAAAGCGCAAAGGAAGGAAATAAAATCTGTAGATTTTATAAGAAAAAGGGGATATTTTGGTCAATTCGAGACAAAATAATTTGATCACGAATTCATATCAACCCTCACAAAGTTTTCAACAAAAATATCCTCCTAGAATATTAGAGGAATAAATGGTAAGACAAAATAGAGGATCTTACAGAACAAGGTATGTATGGAATCACCTGACATTTTTATGCTGCAAGAAACAAAATACCCAAGTTTGTCATTAGCTGATATTCTCTATAAAGAATGGAGAAATGGTCTCTTTGTAGCCTTGGATTGTTGGTGTGCAGTTATAAGACCCTATGTTCAAGTTATCTTAACCAACAGAACCCTTTAAACACTGGCCCTTTCAGCATTACTTCCATGCAAGTGAATTCTCACCCGACGAATCTAGTGGGGATGCAGAAATCGAGTTTCTACAGTAGTGAGGGAACGTGAGGTGATCATCTTAATCATTCTTGTTTTTGTTTTGTGTGCATTATTTTGTATCTATTCTTCCTTGGTTATTTAGTGAATTACATTAGATAGTTCCATTATACTTCAAATTGAAACATAAACCAATTATTGTAACATTCATAGATATGGTGCAGTGATCATGTAAGCAACATATCTAATATAACATGCATAAAGAGGATATTCATGATTAATCACATAAAATACAAGAGTACACAAGAGTTAACATGGTTCACCCAAATTTGGGCTACATCCACAATGACTGTCTTCTTTATTATTCTTTATTTAATTCCCTCAGCTTGCACACTGTGCTTACAATAGATGCATCATGTTATCTCTCTTTCCATCTTTTCTATCCGCTCTGCAGTGCAAGCCTCTCTCTCTCTCTCTCTATGCAAATCTCTTCCCTAAGCTTCAGACATAGAATATTTCACTCTCATACTCAGTACAAAACCAAAGAGGAGAACCCCTACTCTTCCCAAATCATTACATACTTATACCTCAATTCTAGGGCTTAAAACCCTACTTTGGATATCTCAAAAACCCAATTACAACTTATTTTGATTCATGAAAACTCATGTTGATTTGTTGTTTTGGATTTATTTTCCTACTTTTACATCTGTATGTTGTGTTTTCCTTCTCGATAGCTAGTATTCCTGCTTTTACGCATCTCTCCTTCTTTTGATATGCCAAATTGCTATCATTCCTTTTCCCCACTTTCTTCTCTTTCTTTATTCTCCTGCTTTATTCTCGGCTAAGTATGTTCTTACTGTGAACTTCACTCTTGCATGTGCCACTACTATGCACTCTCGAGCCTGAATGTGCCTTTGTTGTGCACTCTACTCCTACCTTGCCTTCCTTCTTCTTATTTTGTGCATATCTTCCATACTTAGAATTTTCATAACAATTCTATCCAAAATGATTGTCCAACAGGCCCCCAACACTCACCTATGGCTTTTCCTGAGCCACTCAGTCTTGTTGTGCTCTCCTCCACACCTCTATGAATTTTTGGGAGGTCTCTTTTACTATCGTAACATCCTTTGTTATTTTTTCCTCTGTTCCCAAAATATTTTCTACACACTACGTCATTAGGGTCGTGAGATTCTCTTATGTGTCGTGCACCTCTTGCTTCATTTTACCCTACGGAGTTTCCAATTCTCTTATCACCCTATAATGTCCCTATCTTTTGACATTATTATGTTATAGAGTGTTATGCCTACTAGAGTAGCCAGATGTGGGTGACAGCGTCTTCAGGAGTTATTGAGGGGTTTTATTGGGTGTGAGTTGCATCGTTCATCATATTTCATCATCAAGATCCATTCCACATAGCTTGGCTCTTGTTCCATTGTATTTCGACAATTTCTGTAATTTTGAGTTATTATGGGTCATATTTTAATTAATTTCACTAAGAAGGTCATTTTGGGCATAATATTTGGAGAAACCTCTTAGTGTAATAGTTCATCAGAATCGGGAGGAAGAGAACTACAGGATTACATGATCATAAGTGACTTTTAGTGGCTGGAGAATCCATAGGGAAGAATATATCACTTTTAAGAGGAAAACGGGCTAATTAATCAATAAAGTGATTTAATTAAGGAATAATAAAAATAAAGTAAAAAATCACTTGAGAGAAAAGGTGAACAATGGGGATAAAAGAGAGATAGGGGCCTCTATTCTTTTATTATTTTGATTATCATTTCGATGTCTGGCTTCTTGCTAGAGAGCCCATGATACTTGGGGGTTTTGAGGGTTTTCATTGAATAATCCATAGAGATAAGCTCGATGGTGAAAGATCCGAACTTTCCTGATCCAAGCTTGGTCAAGGAGGTGAAATATTCCTCCCTCACCATTCTACATCAATTACTACTCAGTTACAGGAGCAGTTGAGGCAGCAGGGCGCAATTTTGGAGTTTTCTGCAAGGTAGGGCACACTATTCTTGAGAGAATAGTTCTATTTGCTTAGAGGTGGCTAGATATTTGGTAGATCTCACTCCAAGATCATTTGTCATCACCCTAGTGCTTATTTGCATCAGTATTGGAGGGTATTTTTAGGCCATTCATTCTTCCTACCAGTGGGGTGCATTTCATGTTGAGGAGGGCACACTATCCATAGGAGATCTTGTATTCTGGTGGGGAAGACTTTTCCCAATAGCTTGGAGATTTTGAATATGGGTTTCCCAAGCCCTGATATACATATTAGAATTGTGTTTCAGTTGTTTGGAGGTCATATTTATTTATCTGAGGATTTGGGCGTATTTCTTGAGAGGAAGGGCACATATGTTCTTAGAGAGACTGTTGTTGGAGGCTAGCCAGTGAAGCTACAGCCCACATGTTGCTCATATCATATTACCATCACTAGATATACCATCTCACAGATTTTTTCATAGGTTTGAAGCCATCAGAGAAGAGGTCATACTTTCCTTGGTCTATTCCATCCAGAAAGTGTGCATTGTGCGAGAGAGGGCATCCCCTACAGAAGAGGGGAACAATTGGACTTCGGTGTTACTTGGTATTCAACTTGGAGAGGATTTTGGAAGCCTACATATTCATATCTATCTTGTATCTTGGAGGAATCATTATCCACACACTCTATTCTATTATGTGTATTCCATATCTTCTCCATTTGAATGAGGTCAGTTATATTATGATAAATAAAATAAGATCTGAGGTGTTTGTGGCATTTTCTTGAGTTTCTTTTGTTGTTTATTGTTGTGTATATGTTGTTGGATACATTGTTATCTTTTATTTGTTGCAAACATCATTAAAACTATTACAATAAACCCTAGCACAACTCTAAAAGACAAATCTGCAAAGTGTTTGACAAAATACCACAACCAAAAAAACACATAAAAACCTCAATGTTCCAAGCAAATCTGTTTGGGAACATTACAGTGGTATAAGAGCAAATTTCCTTCGCCAGCCTATGATATACTTTTATGATCTAGAGGAGATATGTATTTTGCAGATTTTGCAGAAGAGATCATATATTGTAATGTGGAATATCAAGCCCTTAGTGAGACATTCAAGGCTCAACTAATGTTCCAACAGTTTGTATCCATCAGAAATCCTAAGTGGAGGAAAGATGAGGTTACACATTGGGTCAAAAGGATGGAAGAAGTCCATTATTGGACTAGTAGAGAAAAATAAAATAGATCCAAAGAAGGCAAGGAGGTAGCTACATCACTACCAGCCAGTAGATGGAAGAAATTACATATTGAGCCTACACCCATTAGGACCAGGGAACTTTCCTAAAGTTGCAAAGAGCCTTGGGAGCTAGATCACAGCTGCAGGGGAAACTGGAAAGTGTATTATGTTGAGGTTCACTATGATAGTGATGAGGATGATGAGTATGAGGATGAGGTCTTATATGCCTAATTAGAGTAGTCACAGGACTTGTGTGCATTTGATGGACAGTTGGATGGATAGGATGATAACACATGTTCGTTAGCTTCCCTATCAGACAATGTTGAGGACTATACACTTCAACATAGTTGTGAAACTTGTGAGGATTCAAATGTGTTAGCACCTAGTATGAGGTGATGCATGGGGGATATTGTTCCTCCCATGGAGTTGAGCATGAAACAATCCTTACTTTCTCAGATGGTTATGATAGACATGACACATGAGGATATCAAATTAGCATTTCAGAGGTGGTAGAGGAGCCTTTGTGTATCATTTGAACAAAGGGAACATATGGATCTACAGACCCAAGAGGAGAGGCATGGATTTGAGCCAATTGACTATATAAATACCTATCAGTATGAGGAGAGAAAATCACCTCTTTTGGGGATCCTATTGTTAGATCAGGTTATGGAGACTAACAAATTGTTAGGATACTCACTTCCAGGACCGGTCTACGGTGATGAGGACGCACTCCTTAATTTTTATATAACCATACCTCATTTCTGGACACATATGTATGTTATCCAGGTGCAGAAGACATTAGTAGAGTGAGCACACAAGAGGATACACCTGATCATACAGGATACAATGTGATTTAGATGGGGGTATCAGTTGGTGATGGTTTGTAGTGGCATATAAAAGGACTCGGTAGGATAGTGGACACTGGGCAGTTCAGTGCCTTATCTGTTGAGGAGTGTGTTGTTGGGGATTCCATTTTTTAAACTAGCAGTGAGAGGCATGAGGTAGCACCTCATTAGGATTGTGATCAGGAGTCACAACACTTGAGAGGACAGTTGAGACTCAGTGAGGACATGATCATGGCAACCATTAGATGCATTGATGTTACACATGCATTGGTGGAAAGATATTGTTGGAGGGACTTGATGGAACATGATAATTCATATAGGGGACTTTCCATTGATGACTTCCATACACTCAGGGAGAGAGTGATTGTGATGAGGGCCAACTACCAGTAGTTATTGATGGATAGGGATTACCTATTATAGGTTGGCGAGATGTATCACAGGGCGTTGAGGGAGAAGGAGAGTGAGGTGGAATGACTCACTCATGAGTTGGTGAGAACACGAGGATTCCTAGAAGGTGCACAGACTTCCCTTCAGGAATCAGGGTCCATATTAGAGGAGCTTCTTGAGGAGACTAGTCAGGGATCCATTACACCTATCTTAGTAGAGTGACAGATGTTTACTTTAGACACTTCACCAGAGGTTGTTGTTGGTTGGGTAGAAGAGCACCAAATAATGGAGGTGTGTGAAGGATACCCGGGATCGTGGATGGTTATGGAGAGATATGACCAAGAGATGCGAGAGGATGTCCAGGTGTCACAGGGATGACCATTCATGGGTAGTTCTGAGACAGTTGGTCATACATATACACATGGAGATTCCATATCCAAGGCCAGTTACGAGGACACTTCCATTTGTGTTCCAGCAATGACTGACATCCATGTAGAGGTTGATCCAGTAGTACACCTTGGATACATGATGATGCAGGAGGATATAGGATCTTTCATGAATGCACATGGGAATATGATGATGAGAGCTAGTTCACAGGAGCATGCAGAGGTGTACAAGGGGATTTAGAGGAACACATTGGATTGCAATAAGGAGACATACTTAGTGGAGCATGGAAATTCCTGTCCCTTGCAACAATACAAAATTTTGGGATATCGCCTTCACAGTAGTAGCAACGATATCAGTGATGATGGAGGGAGAGTGATAAATCAATGGTTTTTGGAGTTACCAATTGTTGTACTCAATGGTTGGAGTTTAGTGATGAGTACAGGATATTATACACCATGAGTTCTAGTGGATGAGTTTTTGGTCAATTCCTTGGGATTGAACAAAGTATATGATACTTTCCAGTCCTACATACAGTTTTTGTTATTTCTGTTAGACTTCCCCGATAATTTCATCATAGACAAAAACATAGGGGGAGATAGACAGTGGCAGGGGAAATGGAGAGTTGGTAGGCAGAGACCACGTGAAGGGAGTGACTAGATTATATAAATCAGGATAGGAGAGGTACATTCATGATAGTCATATGAGGCTTGGGGCATGATGGAGAGCATCCTTATCCATGGGAAAAAGTATGTTCCAGAGGTGGATACAGGTTCAGAGTTTCAATAGGATGAGGAATGGGAGAAAATATGGATAGATGCTTCTAATGAGGTCTATGAGGTCAGTTGGAAAGAGGTATGGTCGTAGTAGGTAGTTTCATGGATCTTGAAGACTATACATGATGTACCTATGGTTGGATAGTGTGGACATTTCAAGACTTTTCTGCAAGAAAAAGAGAGATTCTCCTTGGGGAATATCGATCATGACGTCATGAGACACATGAGGGCATATTTGTTATGTCAGAATCATGATTCAGGGCATGACTTTGTAGCCACCCTTGTTTTAGTGTTGATTTGGGAGAGTATGCTATCTTCTCTCGACCCTGGGGCACTAGAGATATATAGTAGGGATGACCTCACAAGGATATTGTTGGAGCATGGGACTCTACAGGAAGTAGTGTGGATTGGTAGGGAGGCCGACTTCAGTGATTATGGACATCACAACATGACTATCAACATACTTCAGTGAGAGTTTTATATTTTAGTGGGCATCGAGATACTTGGTATGACACCTTCAAAGTTATATGATGCAGGATTTGGTGTTATTCTATAACGCATGAGGGTCTCAGAGACTTGCATGATTAATTCCTTCCATTGTTGGGGGAATTTGAGAGAAAGTCAATATGAGTATGCTTTGTGGCAAGATGGATCTCCTTGGTTGAGGATAATATATATCAACAGATCATCTTCTTGGTTAGTAGGGGATCTAGATTCAGCTAGATACGATAGTTGCGATATGGGTTTATATGAGAGACTCCTTGATGGATGGATATTGTGTCTACTTGCTCTGTTGGTTGGGGGTCTTCAGGAGGTTCATGGTGTTGGTATATTACACAAATCTACTTCAAAGGGAATTGTAGTTCGCATATTGATATGGGATCCAGGGATTGGATTTCTTGGTAGTCCAGAGTTTGATGGGGTTGAGATCCAAGTAGAGTTCTTTCTTGGGTAGTTGATCAAGGATCGATTGCACACGATCATTCTACTCATCAGGAGAATTTTGGTATCATGTATAGTGAGCACTCGAAGGGGCCATTTCTTCAGGAGAGCTTACTGCAAGTCACAAAGGTGGATATGGGATCCTCATATATTATACAGATTGATTCAGTTATTGCTTGAGGACAAGGAATATTCTAGTAGGGAGTACTTTAATGTCCCCATTTTTTGACATTATTATGTTACAAAGTGTTATTCCTACCAGAGTAGCCATATGGGGGTGTCAATGAGTTCATGAATTATTGAGGGTTTTTATTGGGCCTGAATTGCATCGCTAATCATATTTCATCATCAGGATCCATTATGCACAACTTGGCTTTGGTTATGTTGCATTCTGACAATTTTCATAATTTTGAGTTATTATCAGTCATATTTTAATTAATTTAACTAAGAATGTCATTTTGGGCATAATACTGGGATAAACCTCTTAGTGTAATAGCTCATTGGAATTGGGAGGAAGATAACTACATGAATAGATAATGAAAAGTGACTTTTAGTGGTCAGAGAAGCCATAGGGACTGAACAAACCCTAGATATCATCTCGGTGGTGAAATATCCCACCTTTCCTGATCCAATCTTGGTCAAGGATGTGAAATATTCCTCCCTCACCATTGTATATCAATTACTACTCAGTCACAGGAGTAGTTGAAGTAGCAGGGCAAAGTTTTTGAGTTTTCTGCAGAGCTAGGGTGCACTGTTCTTGATAGGATAATTTGATTTACTTAGAGGTGGATAGATATTTATTCGATAACACTCCAAGATATTTTCCCATCACCCTAGAACCTATATGCATTAATATTGGAGGGTATTCTTCATGCCATTCATTCTTCCTACTAATGGGGCACATTTCAGGTGGAGGAGGGCACATTGTCCATAAGCGATCTTGTATTCTAGTGGGGAAGACCTTTCCCAATAGCTTGGATATATGGAATAGGGGTTTCCCAGGCCCTGATCTATAGATTAGAATTGTGTTTCAGTGTTTTGGAGATCATATTTATTTATCTAAGGAGTTGGGCATATTTATTGAGAGGGAGGGTGCATATGTTCTTCGAGAGACTATTGTTGGAGGCTAGCCAGTGAAGATACATTCCACATGTTACTCCTATCATCTTACCATCACTATATATACCATCTCATAGATTTTTACACAGGTTTGAGGCCATCAGAGAAGATGATGTACTTTCCTTGATCTATTGCATCCAAAAAGTGCACATTGTGCCAGAGAGGGCATCACCTATAGAAGAGGGTAACAATTGGACTTCAATGTTACTTGATATTCATCTTGGAGAGGATTTAGGAAGCCTAGATATTCATCTTTATCTTGTATCTTGGAGGAATCATCAACCACACATTCTATTATATTATATGTATTCCAGATCTGCTCCATTTGTATGAGGTCATTTATATTATGATAAATAAAATCAGATCTGAGGTATTTGTCACATTTTCTTGATTTGCTTCTACTATATCTTGATTTTTATATGTTGTTGGCTACATTTCTATCTTTTATTTGCTGCAAACATCATTAAAACTATCACAATAAACCCTAGTGCAACTCTAAAAGATAAATCTTCAAAGTGTTTTACAAAATACCACAACCAGAAAAACACATAAAAACCTCAATGTTCCAAGTAAATCTATTTGGGAGCATTACATATTTGTTTGGGAACATTACACACCCTTAGAGCTTCATCTTGCAACCATCCTAATCATTGTTGAAGTATCTTTTGTTGGTCCCACATATTTTTAATTTCCTCGTATGAATGTTTTTTTTCCAAAATGGTTGTCATTCATTCTGTCAATGGAAGGGTGTTTATGCTCTCTGAAACCTTCTACACATTTTCCATGGCCTTCATTTCTGGATGCTCTACTAGTTTTTTCTATATTTTCACACTTTCCTCGCAGAGCTTTGCACACTCCTCTTCTAGATTCTTGATTTTTTCTATTGTTGTCAGCATTTTTCTCTCTCTTCCATCTCTTTCCTTCGATGGTGTTCCTAGTGTACTATGTGATGGAAAGTCCTCAATACTCGTGCAAAATCCTTTTATGAATTCGTTAATTCACGAGACCTGCTCTTGCATTGCGGCCTCTAATATTATTGTTACTTCAAGGATCTCCTTATACAATTTTTGCATGGCGATTTGTATGCGTTGTGTCATTTTCTTAGCCTCGTCCTTTTCTTTTGATGCTTTCTTGACCCTTTCCTTGGCCCCACTATTCTCCTTCATTGCTCCTTCCACTTTTTCTTTAACTTCACTCTTTTCATGCAAAGGAGTTGTATATTTTTGTTGTTCTTATGTCTTTTTTTCCATTGCCTTAATCAATTCTCTCTATTCTTCGTCTACATGGAGCCTTATCTCATGCATAATACCTACCTACAAACTCTATAGTATGTGTATAGGAATCTATGACACCAATATTGTCTTCATCCATTCTTGTAGTTCTAGTGTCGAGAACTCAACTAAATATATATGTATCTCTATCACTCTGCGCTTGACTGTTAAATTGGACATGACTAGATTAGCATCCTTTTCTTCCTCCACCAGACTTATGGATGGTCCTTCCTCTGATTTTCACTTTGGTGTTATCTGGCTACTTCCGAGAGCTGATGCAATTGTGTTAACTGTGCCTGAACTTTCTGATGAAGTTATGCTTGTTTATTTGATTCTTTCTCAATGGTCTCTTATGTGGCATCCCATACTTGGTAGTTGATTCTTTCCATATCATCATTTTTCACATTATAGACGGGTGGTTCCCTGTGCAGTTTTTTCTTTTTTCACGCACCTCCTACTATAACCTTCCCCTTATCCTTGTGTTTAAATCAAGTTTTTGGGATCATTCATTGTGCTTCCTCTTTTGATGGTCCTAACATATTCCCTGTGCCATTGTTTTTCCCAATTCCCTATCCTTTGTCTAGTTATTCTTCATCCCTGTCCTATCCTTCTTCCTCTTCTGGGTGGTCTATTTATCCTACCAGGATTTTCCGCTCATCTTCCCAATCATTAATGATCATGCATACATCATCTGTTGTTAATTTTTATCTCGTTGGAAGCCACTGGCGTGCAAGGTCCCTTTTTGCTTGAATTTACATATGGTACATCCATGCCTTGAAGAACTCAATGTCCTAATATTTTTCTACCATCTGGTATTTTATGCACGGTGTATGCTCGATGATGTACCTAATGGTGTCAAAGTAGACATAAAATGTAATATTTTTGTCTAGTTGTCTCCTTTTGTTTTTCATATATCATAAGTTGGCATATCGCACAATTGCATTACCACTACCTATTGCTCTCATGCATTGGTAATCACAAGTCTCTTTCCACCCTCCTAGTGCGATCAAGAAAAGAAACTAGGAATAATGAAACCCAGTTCCTTTCTCCTGGGCTTCTATGCATTCTGTCAAAAACTAGTTTACCAAAAATGTGGCCCAATTCATTTGGGACCCCTCTGCGCATTTTTTTGTGGCTACAATTACTGCAGTCAATACTTCATATTTACGACATTTCCTCAATAATTTGCAATAAAATACCTATGTTGTGAATCACACACTGTCATCATTGATGTTCATGACAACCAACCCCCTTTTTTCCATTGAAGGTGTGAAGCTTGTCCTTCATGGAATATGTTAATGCTTTAACCCATTCCTTGTTTATGAACAATGTTTCTAGATCCTCTCCTTCTTTTGGAAACCTTATGATTCACACAATTAATTGGGTATTAGTCAATATCGGTGGGTTAGGCCACAATGTTTCTCCATCGACGCAGCTAAGTAATAACTTGACACGATCATTTATTTCGAGACTTCATCCAAAATGGGGGATCGTTAGTAGGTTCAATATCCCTAACTACTCAATTCATGTTGCCCACGTCTGTGGTTCGAGTAGTATTTCTTATGTTCCTGATACAAATTTGGTGCGCAATTTTTTTTCCCTTGCCAACTCGAGAAACTTTTATTCATCTAGGATATCGTGATCTACAAACTTTAGGGCATCAATCTTTCCTACCACGTCCCCTTCAACAATTATGCTAGTTGGTATTTTTCAGTGTGACCAGTGGGTATTTTCCATCTGCAGGTACTTTAAATTGAGGTGGGATGTATTTATGTGGTATTATATAATCCTTGTGAAAAATCACCTACGAGGCCGAAGCTCTGAGTGTTTCATCAACCACTAGCATGACTGGTGGTATTTTTGGTTTCTTTCGTTTTGTAGTTGATGGTGCTCCAAATTTCGGTGGTGTCATTGTTCTCTGCATCTGAGTTCGGTGATTGTTCTTTGTTGTTTCTTGTTCAGATTTCATTTAGCTTTGACTAACTCTATATGCTCCTAGTTCTTTTATCAAATGCAAATAACCTTTTCCATTGGCCCTCATATTCTTTTATTACCCTTCAACAACCACATAATTATTTTTGCGCCCACCAGAAGTGTCGAATCTGGTCATAATCCACCATTAATACTTTCCTTACTATGGCATTAATGCCAAATCCTCCATTGGATGTTTCCTTGGATTTTCCATTCTATTCCGATCCTCGGTGGCACTTTCTATTTATGACTATGTCTTTCCAGCATACTTTGTCATTTATTACTTTTTAACTATCGTTTATGTGCTTTAATTCCATTAACAATTTCTATCTTGTGCTTGACTTTTATGTGCACTTAACTGGTTTTTTGTTGTTTATGTTATCTATGTGATAATCCATTTTTATGCATGACACTTCCCCATGTTCACCTTTGAATTTTTTGTTTTTCCCCTTTTTTATTTGTTTTCTTCCTTTTTCTACTTTTTTTGTTTATTTTTCTGTATTTTATCTCCCTACTATAGTACAACTACTATGATACATGTGTTCTCGCGCAATTAATATTACTGCGCAGACGGTCGACTGTCTATATAGACTTTCAACTGAATCTCATTCACCATTCCTCCCATGGCTTCTCCATTTAAGGTTCCCAACTACGCAACACCTTCCTCTATCACATGCTGAATCACATAAGGTCCTAGCCAATGCATTCAAAAATTTCATGGACGTTGCATAAATTTACTATCATAGAGTAATACCATGTCTCCCACTTGGAACTTTTTCTGTTTAATATGTCTATCATGCCATTCCTTCTCTCTTGCCTTCTAAAATTGTTGGTAAAATCCTACGACAAACCGATCTTCCTCAAGTCATACTAACTGTGACAATCTCTCCTCTACTGCACCAAAGTCCAAAAGATCAGTAATTGTTGCAACGTGCAGGCTCCGTAGAATAAACTCCATAAACATCACTGCTTAATTCCCATAAACCAACTTAAAAGGTGTCTTCCCTGTCAACTTCTTGCTTGTAGTTGATCCAAGAGGATCTAGGGAATGCTCACAGAGGTCCAAGAGGATCCAGAACACTCATAGAGGTCCTAGGGGATCCAAAAAGGCTAAAAATTCAATCTTCTCAAATTACCGAGGAAAAAACATCAATGTGCATAAATCATCGCCATCTTTCCAATGGTGTGAAGGAAACCTCAAATGCAGCTCATATGAAAAAGTTGTGGTCAGTCAAAGTTTGGAGTAAAATAGGGAAAATTCAAAGGTGACACATGTCACCAATGAAAAAGTGACACGTGGCACAGTCTCCAGCGTACATATGGCACAACCTACAGGTACATGTGGCATGATCCTATAGGCACATGTGGTGGATTATGACAAGGTGATGTGTTCTATTCTTTAGTTGATAAGTGGCACCACTCATTACTAGACACGTGGCAGAGGACAACCAATGAGAGGTTTCCACATGAAAACCCCTCATTAGTCGATTTGGGTTACAATTGTGTAAAATATAATGGAGGGAATAGGAATCTAAACCCCGAACTCCTACCAACATCTACGACTCCACCAAACACTCCAACAAACACGTCAAAGCATCTCACTTAACCTATTTATGGCGCTATATTTATTTAAAGTTGAAATTTTTTATGTTTGGCGAAGGACAGGGCCGAAGGCTTAGACCTCGACCCTCGTTCACATGTTTCACGTGGATACCATGCCTAATACATCGCGTGGGGGATATTCAAAACATGTCACATATATTATATTGTTATATTGTTATATCCCATAGTGCGCCCCTATCACATATTATATGCCCCTAAAATTATGGCAAGTGGGTTTTCCATATGGCTTATGCCATGTGCCCTATTTATATAGGTTTATGCCTTTTGTTATAATGGTTATTTCAACCATATGCCATTTTTAATATGGATAAAACAAACCAACCTCATGCCATTGGTACGAATGGCTAAGATGCCAACAAACCTACCAAGTGGGTTACTTAAAGAGAATTATATTTACTCTCTTTGTTATATTTACTCTCTTTGTTATGTAATTAAATAAAAATATAACCACAAAGATTCCCCTTGGGTTATAAAAAGGGGTTCATCTCTTATGTATGAAAGGTCTCAAATCCTAGAGAGGATCTGTAGGAGAGAGCTAGAAGAGTTGGAGTTCAACTCGTCCTATTGGGAATAAAAATACATTTTTTATGTAATGTATATGACTACACAACATTCGTGTATGACTACACACCACCATTGGTGTATACAACACACTCATGTGTGAGAGAACACTTTTGTGTTAAGAGGCTTTGTGCCATTTTCATTCATATAGAGTTTTAACTCATTTGTAAGAGTTAGGAAGAGGTTTTCATTTCCAAAGCCTTGTATTGTATCTCCTTATGTAGAGATTACGTGTCGTTTGCAGAAGTCGAGAGAGTTTAAAATCCTTGTATTACCTCTTTTCTACATAGCTTTGCTCCTTTGTGTGAGTTAAGAGACAAGATAGCCTTGTATTACTTCTTTTTGTACAGAGATTCTTGTGCTCGTTTGTATGAATTAAGGGGAAGGCATCATATAGAGCTTTCTTAAGTGTTCATTTGTATGAGTTTGTCATTGATAGATTATTCACATAGAAATTCTCGTTATTGAGGATATTTCATTTATGTATCATTTCGTCTTGAGTTTTATGGATCATATAATCACGAGATAAATTGAAAATAGGTCAAATTTGTCCTTTATTTTCCCGAAGTTGGTTGGATGTGGTTGTGAATTAACATTTAAAGATTTTGGGGCTGAATTAATATCAGAGATTGATCAAGTTGTTTTTTCATAACTCGTTTGGTATTTTCATATGAGTAGTCTTGTATGCCCATAAAACTGCAAGAACCCTTAAGTCGCAATCATCTCTTCCTACATTGAAGATCTTTGTCAAAGCATTCTCCAAAATTTAATTAAAATATTCTACTATCCAATTAGCTTGAGGGTGATACGACATACTCTTCTGGTCATGAATTTGAAATTCCCCAGTTAACGTTGCAATTGTCTTATTCAGGAATTGTGTTCCTTGATTACTGAGTAATATGTGTGGACATCCAAATCATGTGACTACATTATCAAATAGAAAGTGCGCAGTAGTGTCCGCGGTGAAATCTCTGGCTAGTGTTTCTTCTGCCCATTTGGTCATATACTCCATCACAGTGATTATGTACCTTGCTCTTGATCTTCTTTATACTGGGTTGATTAGACCCACAAAGTCTATTTCTCATTTATCAAACACTTACAACGTAACATGTGGATGTAAAGGTACTTCATCCCTTCTGGATGGCTTTCCCACTCTATGACAAACATCGCATGCCTGATATATTCTTTAGGATCCTTATGAAGTGTGGGCTACCAGAGCCCTACACACAAGATCTTTTGTGCAGTTCCTTTACCTTCATATTTTCCTCCTACAATCCTTTCATGTAATTCTGTGAGTATCATAGGCATTTCATGCTCTAGTACACATCGTCTCAATATTCCATCTACAACCAACTTGTATAAGTTTCCTGCAATCAACTGATAATTTGTTGCTTTAACCACTAATTGTTTCTTCTATGCAACTGTCATGTCTAACAGAGACATTCCTATACTTAGAAACTGCATGATGTCTTTCAAAGAGTCATCCACCATATTAATTGGAAATAATTGTGCATCTGACAAGTTGTCATCTATATTCCATGCATCTTCTCCTGATAGTATGCGCGATAAGTGATCAAGTTTTGCATTTAAATTCCCTGGTTTCACAACAATTGCAAAGTCATATTCTTGAAACATTAATAACCATTTGCATATTCTGCCCCCAAACATTGGCTTGTTCACTAAGTATTTTAATGCAAAGTGGTATATGTAAATCTTAAAGTAAGAACCAAATAAATAATGTCTAAACTTTTGCATCGCATATACCATTTCCAATCTGTCTCGTTCTGTAGTGGTGTAATTCTTATCTTCTATAGACATCTTCCTAATTGAAAAAACGATTGGGTGATCCATATCTCCCTCCCTTTGTTTATACAGTACTATGCAAAAATCTATGGACGATGCATCTACATGAACATGTAACTCCTTTCTCCAATCTAGAAAGATAAAAATAAGCACGGTCACTAATTTGTATTTTAAGGTGTTCAAACCCTTTTGAAATTCCTCGTTCCATTGGAACTTCGCTTCCTTCTTGAAAAACTTCTCCATAGGTTCTATAATATGCACATAACTTTTGATAAACTTCCTTTAATACCATGTGAGACCTAGATTTTCCCTCAACTGTCTAACTGATGTAGGTGGCTATAAATCCATAATTACTACAATCTTAGTAGGATCTACTAATAATCCTTGCTTGCAGACCACATGGCCCAAAAAATTTCCAAACGGTGCGAAAAATATACACTTCTTCAATTTCAGCGAAATTTGGCATTTTCTACACCTATCCAACATGAAATTGATTACTTCTATGTGATCCTTCAGTAGACTAAAACTAGTCCAATCATCTAAATACACTTCAAGGAACTTATGAATACATTCCTTAAAAGATGCAACCACAACTCTTGAAAAAATTGTAGGTGCTTTTTTCAGTCCAAAGGGCATCATTGTGTATTGATAACTTCCCCACTCTGTTGCAAAAGTAGTTTTATACCTATCTTCCTATGCAATTTTGATCTGATGGTAACCTCATAATCTATCTATGAAAGAATAATCCTCCCTCCCTCCTATATTCTCCAGTACCTCACATTTGAACGGTGTTGGAAATGGATCATGTAGACATGCATCATTCAACTTCCTCAGATCTACACAAATCTTTATTCCTCTTGTCTTCTTATCCTGTACCACAATTGGACTTATACACTATAATTCCACCATTGGTTCAATGATCCCTGCATGTAACATCCTGTCTATTTCTTCTTTAACCTTCTCTTTGTACTTCGGATTTAACCTATAGGGTCTCTGTCACACTGGTTTAGCACCTGGTTTCAAAGGGATCTTCATTTCGCTTAATTCCCCATCTATCCCCTTCATTTCTAAGAATGTAGTTGGGAATAGATTATGATGTTCGCTCCATAAATATGCAATCTTATTCAAAGTTCCATCACTCCAATAATCACTTATTTGTGCAAACTTTGGATTCTATGTTGTTCCAATGTTTACCTTCTTTGTCTTTATTTGCATTGTGTACGCAAAAAATTCAAGTTCTATCCATGCTACTGTGTGTTCCCCTTCATTTTTGGTTACTTTCACATTCCTAGGATCTTCCTTATCATGTTCTTCTTTCGAGACATTGTAACACTCTAGTAATTCATGAACAATCATAGAATCTTTGTGTGCATTGCACACTAGTACCACCTCCATCTGCCCTTCTTCTGAGAATATCTTGGTTCGAATAGCCTATAACACTGCATATATTGGTGGATATTCATGTTCAAAAGTAAAATTTACCTTGAACCTTTGAATCAGCTCGTCCCATCTTGTTATTTCTCTACACAATTCCATCTCTAGATACCAATTCTTCATAATAGTATCTAGTGTATGTATAAATATGTGCATCCATTCCTTCTTTGGTACTGATCTCCATATGGCTCTGCATTGCTCCACATGTCCTACTAGGTTATTTATCCTTGTATAATTCTACGCAATATTCTTTAACTCAGTACCAAATCTCACGTGCATTCGTCTCTAACATTGTGACAAGTCTTCCATCCCCTCTTTGTGTGCAACCCACCATCTGGTTGGAGTATCTTTTAGGACAACATCTAATGCCAACAATATTTTTTGTTCAGGTACTTGTAACTCAAATTCCTTCAAAAATGATCTTATGTCAATCAATCCATCATTCTTGTGTGGATCACATAGCTCCATTCTAATCCATCACACTGATCGAGTTATGCATGCACATCGTCTAGTTGATACTTCATGCATCCTCTGCTGCCAATAATTCAGAACTTCCTCTAAATCTGATGCACATGAAGTAATACTTCTCCAACTTAGTGCACCATATGAAGTTGGGTTCACATAATCATCCATCTACATAGTTATTTTATATAGGTTGACAATTTCATTCCCCCTCGTTGGTTCTATGTACCTTTTTCCTTCTGTAGTGTCCAATAGTGTAGTAAACTTCAAGTATCCTACTTCAAATATCATTTCCCTTCTCTTAAGATTAATTATCACTTCATTATAAAAGTCCCATTGAATTCCCATTAGTCTTGGATATGGTTGACTATATTCCACAATCTCAATGACTTCAAAGTCTATTGTACTGTGCACTCCATCTATGTTCATGGGTACTCATGTTAATCAGCCAATCAATACTATCTTGTGCTTATTCGCAAGACTTAACTAAACATGGCACCAAATTAACTTGGGTTTCCCCAAGAATCCCATATCTGCTTAGGTAACACATTCATATCAAACCCCAAGTCCAATATAACATTATCCACATCATATTCTCCAATCTTCATAATTAATCTAAATTCTGATTTGGTCCTCTTTTTGTGCAGTACCTGATTCACTAACCTCTATGCAATAGGAGTTTCCTTGTCTTATGTGTAATTATGAATCATTTCTTGTAATATATTCAACTTAGTTCCATCTTTTATTAGCTCTACACAACATCTCTAAAACTCTCTTAGAATACGTACCTTCCCAAGTGCCTCTACCTCTGCCAAAATTTCCTCTGTATCTTGGATTAAAGCCTCTATGATTATTATATTGTGGATCACCTCCCTTTTTTGCATCATTCTCCTACTGAATCATGTACATATATGAAGTGTGTTCTCTCATCAAATCAAATGCGTTACAATCATTCTCTTCATGTCTGACCAACTTGTAGAAGTTTAAAATATGTTCCTTGGTGTACTCTGATATTTCTACAGTAATGGAAAATTCATCAGATGATGTCCCCATTTCTTACATATTTCACAATATCCCCCTCCTGGTAATGGATTTGGTGCTCCGGTCTCCAAATACTGCACAAATTCTCGACATCTGTCCTTATGGTGGCCTTCGATTCTACACTTGGTACACCAGACTTGTTCCTGTTTCTCCTTCCCTTTTGTAAGTTGTTACACATTATTTTCGTCTTCCCTATGACCGTTAATGATGTAAAACCTATCTATAGTCTTTAGAGGGGTCAGTGGCCTGAGTTCCTAAAGAAGGAAGGGAGAAGAACTTTTCCTGAGAAAAGAAGTTGCATTTTCCCTTGTAAAAACCCTATAAAAAAGGAAGTTCGCAGGCTGCCTATGTGTTACGGTGCGAGAATGCTTTATTCTCGCAGGCTACCCACACTTAGGGTGCGAACAGTTTGCAGGCTGCTCTATAGGTAGGGTGCAAGAATGCTTTCGCGTGGGAAAAAAGAGCGTTTTCTCGAATCTTCTAGAAGGAGAAGCTTCTATGGTGAGGTGGCATCCGAATGGTTTGGATCTTACTCGCTTTCATGATTTAGTGGGATCATCCTAACCTCCTCACCTTATCCTCTTCAACTTATAAAAGGAGAGGAGCTCTCATGGAGAAGGGGTTCTTGAGCTTTGGCTTGGTTAGAGTGGCTTTGAGATTTTCTTTGTCAAGATAGATTGTGAATATTATCAGATCTGTGCTCTCAAAATTCCTGGAGTGGAAGTGTGTGGGGAATGAAGGACAGTTGGAAGGGACCTTACGACATCAAGGCCATGGTTGTAATCTCTCTTTCACATTTAATATGATACAGTAATATGATTCTTTCCTATAAATCTTGTTGTGTTTTATTGTATGATTCCTTGATCACATACATAGGTTTATATTGAG